>JAPKLW010000121.1:482493-502330 GCA_026898455.1 Plectranthus barbatus | reverse complement strand
ACGTAACTGTAATAGTTTTCAATCGAAAGAGATTTTCACAATATAATTTGATTTCTTGTCGTAACCGAAGGGAATAGATTGTAGGAATAAATCTGTAGAACTGTAGGAGTTAGCTAATTAGTCTTGAGACCGACAGGAGACAGATAATTAATTAATCCACTTTATGAATTGTCCAACAAAGAAGTTCATAATAGCTTTATGATGTTTCACTGTGTAGAGGAATTAAAATTGGAAAATAATCAATTTGTTTATGCATGTCATACTTGATAAGGAGAAAAACCTAGAATCTTTACTTCTTATCCTTTAGGTTTTTCAAAATAAGTTTATTTTCATAATTGTTTTTCTTGATGTAATTAAACTTCAAAACCCTTTATTTTTAATTTTACCTATCCAGTACTTTAAGAACTTTTAAGTTAGTACTTAGGATTTTTCGTTGTTCCTTTCCTCGTGGGATTGATAATTTAATTTGCCGCTATATTATTAGCTTTGCTAAGTCGCGGGTTGAAAATATAAACGATCAACCGCACATACCCAGTTCAAACTAGAACTAATTGTAGATTTTGTCTGAATACAAAGATTTCTAGTGATTAACATTTCATCAAATCTGTAATCTGTGCTAAGGTTATTGTCATATCCTCCTCTTCACTGGGTGAGATATTCAAGGTTCCAGTTACCGGGATCATTCTTGTGGAGTATTTGACTAATGAAAACGAACCAGAAAAATCTCATTGCAAGAAATGGAATGCTTCCAACCGACCCAATTTTAGTCTAAATATCTCCATAGAAACCCTCAAACCCTTCTATGGAATGTATCTAGATTTCACTAGTCAAGCCCTTGTGTGTCGAGCCGATTAAATAGGGCATTTTGCAAGGAGACGTGGTGTGCAATGATGGCAATAGACAACTTTGCAGACATCAATTGGGCGGAGTACATCTTTAGTAAACTGGTGGAAGGCATTAGGAATCAGTCATCCAGTAGCATGCCTTTCGAATTTCAACTCAGCTTTTTTTCAGAAAAAAGGAAACTGCATTTGTATCCTTCAGAGAAAATCTGACGGATATGGATTTCTTCCCACCAAGATTGACAATTTAGAAAGATCCTCTAACCATGCTTAAGACTCTGGAAACCATAGGAGAAGAATGATCTAAAATGTTATTAGATTTCCTTTATATATGTCATTGTAATTGCACTATGGAAATATTTTATGAATATAAATATTAGTTTGAAGACAATCTCTTTTTTTCCAAATTACAGAGGTTTTACCTTTGAGCTTAATCGAGAAATATCTCTCCATTTAAGGGGAAAGATTTTTAGGGCAGGCAGTGCAAATCAAGGTGTTCAGTTTTTAAGTATTTGAACCTGATAGAATATCTTATGTAAAATCAAAACCGACCCTTTACCACCTTAATAGAGATGGTTTTTTGCAAGATAAAAAAGGGTAAAATTATTAGGAAATATTCCTACCTACATGTTGTTTTGATGTTTCAAAGGAATGTATAGAAACCACCAAGTTAGAAGTGTCTCTATATTAACATAGTTCTCATAACATTGTAAAGTCCTGTTAGGATATGTATGGAGTTGTAGAACTGACAAAGCGGATCAAGACAAACTGGGTGGAAATGCAAAACCCCAGTTTGGATTATGTAAAGAGAAAGAAGAGTCCAGCTTATAGTTTGAAGTTGGTGACTAAGTGAAACAAATTGAAGGCACTAGTCTGGAGCATTCCCAGTTTACAAGTTAAGTTTCTAATCACTCGGAGAGACAAAGAGAATAAGTCTAAGGAACCATAAAGATAAGTCTTTAAGAAAGGAGATTCCTCAAAGACTAATGAAGCACGAATTGCCATAGCCGTTCTAACACAAATGCACAATGTCGACGTCTTGTGTCGGATAAAGATGAAGCAGGTGCATGAATTCAGAAAAATTGCCATGCTCCCATCCAAAAAGAGATGCATCAGATTGGACGATGCTCAAATGTCACTAAACGACTACAATTTTGAAATGCTTCTACTTCGCCTATTATTAGACGAAATATTTAGAGTGATAAAAATATAGAAACCGGAAAAAATAGCGACGACACTTTGCTCAAGTGAAAACTCGAAGTATTTCAATCATTAAGGCTAGCTCTCAGCCTACCGCGTGTCATTTCTTGAACACGAGACTCGTAGCTTCTAAGCCAAGTTGTCTAATTGGTGATCTTTCTTTCCATGAAAGAACACCACTATCACTGCAAATCTCCAATAGTAATTATTACGAGCGTCTAGCTAACCAGTTTGATAGTTCAGGAAGAACTATAAAGGTCTTAGTATCCGGAGGAGGAGGCGGCGTGGTGTGCCCATACAGCAAGTGTGTGAAGCCAAATGAACTAGAGGCATGGACGAGTGAGCTAGTGGACTGGTAGACACTCTACCAGCTAGCGATAGATCGTGGGAGACCATTCTGTAATGAAGGCATAGTGAATTTTCATACCATGGTCTGAAGAGAGGACATAGGACGTGTTGTCTGAACCTCTGTAATTCCTTGTTGTTTATTGCATTTAGTTTTGCTCCAAGGATTTTAAAACTCAACACATTCTAGTTTTGAAGTATATTCCTACTGAACACTAAAACTCCTACTTGCTGACAAACTGTTTTCTGAAACAGAAATTGGTGAAGAACTACCAGTTTGTGAGTGCAAGTTTGATGTTGAAATCTCCGCTGCACAATATACTTACTCTGATCTCGGGACCAACAATAAAATCTAAATAAACCTTAATGTAAACTTTCCATGGTTATCTCGTAATTTGAATGTATGAATTGTATGAATTTTAAGTCTTTAAGTACTTATTGTATTTGTGATTTAGTGTTAAGATCGTTTTAGTGCTAAATAAGTCATTTTCGTATTAAATAGTCCATTTTAACAGTTATGTTTGTTAATGTTAAAATCTTCAACATAATTAAACATGTCATTTTGAATCCTTTTCCGGTTGACCTCAAAATAAAAAGGTGGGATTGGGTTGACTTTTCTAACCAAAAAAATAAATGGATAGGATTCGGGTTTACGTGTAACGTATTAATATGAGGTTGCAACCCAACCCAATTGCCACCCCTATTTAAATCTTAATCTGCATGGATCAATTAAGGAAAAGATTAATTTGATCAATTAAATCTAAACATAATCAAAGACCCGATTGATAAAATAAAGATTCGATAACAATTCAATTCAGCAAATGAAATAAAATTTTAATACATAGAAAAATAGTAAAAATCCAACTGTGAGATTATGATGATAAAAAATATAATTAATATTCTAGCAATACTTGAATAAAATAAAATTATATTAATATAAATAGTAAAATTAAAATTTGATAGCGAATAAATTATTGAAGGAAATAAATATTGTTCAACGTGTTAACACATATTTGTTTTTTCGTGAATCGGATTTGATTATCGAATTATATAATTGGTTTTAAATCCGGCACAAAATTTTCTTGTACTGAACAAGTTATTCCAATAAAAAAGTCAATGTAAATAGGTCTCGATCAAAACTCATTATTATTATATGAATCCATGTTTGATTATTGTATCATATAAAAAAATGTCGGAAAATAGGTATAAATTTTCAGAAATAGTTTGCTTAACAACAAAACGCTGTGCCCAATTTTATTCCTCATGCTGAAAATGCAGGCGTGTCCCTCTATCTTTGAAATATTCCTTCTTTAAAATTGCCTTCTTTATTCGATTTCTTCATTTGGATTTCAGCCACATATGGAAATGAATATTGTAATTTATTTACTATTTTAGATTTTAGATGGATTCATACCGTCACGTCCTAATTTTTAATAAGATAGAGCATACGAGGTGCACTGGGTACATTTATGTATACACTTGGAAAAACATCATTCATGAACCTAAGATAAAAAGGGCATTTAGAAAAGTAACATGCAAGAATATTCATCCACATTTGGACAAATCAAGGGTGTCTCGTCAGAAAGGGATCGAGCTTTCCACATGATATTGTAATAGTATGAATTACATCATGAATTTTGTTTAGTAACAAAAGAGAGATTCATTGGCAGCGAAAGTAATAGAATGTAGTGTTCGAATTTATCGCAGTAGTGTGTTAGTGTTAAAGTAATGTAGAGTTTGACAGCGGAATTTTAAGATTTTCACGAGTTTATTTCTAAACCTATGAGTATATCACGACTAAAAATGGTTTCACTATGAAAAACAAGTTTGCACGACAAAACGAAAATAAAAGTAATATTGAATGTCTTATCGGTTCACTCCCTTGAAAAGAAATTCAACAAAAGTCTCGCAATACAAACAACACAACGTAAGATTCACTCTCTGGAGAGAGATTCCACCGTTATCTTGTTAGCCTTGTGTTGCTTAATACTTAGGGGTGAAGGACTGAATCCTATGAAGAACTTGTTGTAGGATGTAGAATAATTTAAGTCGCTCAATGTTTTTCATGCTTCAACATTCCTTTTATTCCTCGATCTTGGAGTGCACAATTGCACAACCCATGTCCTTGCAATCGTGGTCTTAAACACCTTCCACTTCCATTCATTCCGTAACACAAGCTAGAAACATCCACTAAATCTCACGTGTTTGGTGGTTTGAATCTTGGAGGCAATCCCACATATTTTACAAGAAAAACAACAACAACAACAATAATAATAAGTGGTTAGAATATGCAATACACATTATCCCTGAATAATAGTATCTAAAAGAAATAAATAGGGTTGAGATACTCGTCCCTAAAACAAAAGAATTGGTTGTAACCAATTATACACAGTGGAAGAGTAAGCTTGACACTATGATGTACTTAGAAAATGTCTAACACCGAAACTAACATGAAGTTAACATGGAAGTGAGTATATAAAGATGCACACTTCCTTCAATAGCTAATACCCAAAAAAAAAAAATTCTTCAAGCTCAACTAATGAACTCACCTTGCCATTATTACCATCATCAACCTACAAATTTTAGAAATAATGTATTGGTCTGAGTAAACGAAGATACTCAATGAACATATGCCCGAAATAATACAAATAAATAGTTGTCATGCACTACAACGGGGTTGCTCATAGAGTTTTTAACATTTACAAATTCTCCCATGACACCAAAACAAATTTAATATGAGTGTGCACGTTTCCAAAAGTTACACTACCTATTTTTGAATGTTATATAGGAGGTGGCCTCCTAACATGGTCATGATGCTCGAATTAAGTAAGGGATGACCTTGTCAAGATTGCATCTTTGTGCACTAATCTTTGACATCTCTTTTAATACAAGAACACGATTGTGAAAGTAATATTACAAGAAGGTGTTAATGTCCTTCCCTAAATCAGGTTCCCCTAACTTAGAGACTAGATCTTTAACGCAAACATTTAGGCCATTACACTTTCAATTTCAAACAAAACATGCTTTAATTTGACATTTGGAGTTCGAGGCTTCAAAATAAAATAAGCTTGTAGTTTATAGATTTTTATAAGAAAATCGACCTTATTAAGTTTAGTAGGGGTTGGTGAAATTCCAATTCACAAGAAGCATTTAGAGAGATTTTGCATTACTAGGTCAAGTCTTATGGATTAATTTACTCTGGGATAGGTGTGTGGGATCTGAGTTTACAACAAACAATGTGAATTGTCTTTTATTATTTTTTTTGCCTTTGGATCGTTCTTAAGATATCAAAATAAATTAATTAAATTAATAAATCAGGCAAAACCCTATGCATTGCTCCTAATATACAATTGTAGAAGATAGATTTAAGGAATACCTGATGGGTTCTAATGGGCTCTAGCAGTTTGTGGGCCAGACCAGAGACCATTTGCAAATAATAAAGTGGGTCCTCTATATAAATATAATTCTTCGTTGCCCAACCAAGAACATTATTAATTAAGGAAACATTAATTTTCTCTCATCAAGGAAATCAATGCTGACTCACCCCTTTATTACCACATTACAAGTAAAGGGTGGCATTAAACTTGAATGATCCACATATTTAATGTTCCGGACATTCATTAATTGATTTAACTTATGATAATTAGCCATAAAAAATTAATCTCCTATTTCTTGAGTAGTACCACTCACTCTTTTTCACTTATGCTTGAAATAATAATTCAACCTGCAACTTAAGCATAAAGAACTTTGTGAGTTTGCCATGGAATGTCGTAATTCTGAAATGGATATGATTACCTATACATCCACTCTAAGCAGATTATGCACATATTGTCAACACCCAAAAAATATATATTATATCGAGTACATGCAAGACTCACCACCATAGCAAATCAAAGTATGTTCAACTTGTGTATGACTCTTAGCCTTCTGTTAGGTTTAAGATTGTAGCAGGTATATTGAGATCTCACACATTATATGACAATGAGTATCTCGCATCTCACTGTTGTTGCCAACAATATAAAAGATGTATCGACACATCAAGTAGCTAAGATAAGCTCACTTATATACCGATGTGCAACAGCTTAAAGCAACAATCTATCCAGGAGCTGCATCAGCATTTATACTATTTTATGTCTCGTTGTAACGCCCCCAACGGACCTTCCCAATTTGGGGACACGTTACAGTGATGATCAGATTTTCTAACATAACCTTAATTTAAATCAGCGGAAGACTTCAATAATTTAAAAGAGAGATTTAAATAACAAAAGGAATCATACATCGAGTCCAAAGTTTTAATGGGAATAGCATTTAATCCATAAAACATTTCAAAACGGGAAGGAAAGAACAGAGCGTGTAGCAGCGGTGTGTGCAGCGTAGTGGAGATATGCATATGAAGATGCATATCTCATGATCTTTAAAATCTGACAAACTTCAGCCCGCCTCGCCTGTTTACACCCCTTGTACTCCAATCCTCGCTGCTCAACCTGCGTATTTTAGAAACAATGCGAGGGGCTGAGTACTAATGTACCCAATGGAAAACATGCCCGAAAACATACAATATATAAGAATGCTATGCAACTCACTCAGATGTACACAGGGTTTTCTTGAAAAGAACCTTGCCATCCAAAACATTTTATTTCATACGCGTGCTATTTTACATGATATTATATCTGTTATATGTGGTGTAACTGGAAGCTGGCCGACTTCTAAGTTACGATGAACAGTCAGGAATGATTACACACTCGACCTATTGTCATCTAAGTGCACTAGTCTCAGAATTTACCTCTGAGACCCGATCGTTACAATTTCATCCTGGATATAAAAAAAACATGTGGGGGCTTTTCAACCCACTTCATAATATGTGGGGTTGTACACCCCACTTCACAAATTGTGGGGGCTTTTCACCCCACTTCATTTAATGAATTCTAGCACAGTAAGAACCTGGTTCCAAATTCATTAATATAACTCTCTGTCGATGGGAATCGACAGAGGACAGATATAATAGCACAAAACAAGCATAGCATCTCATTTAAAAATAAAACGTTTTATCACATTTTGAAAAGAAACACATTTCACTTTTATACTCAAATAGTTTCCCACCTGGTGTTAGGCTTTTAGTAAAATCGATGCTTTTTCGCTAAATGTGTGTATGAGCTTATCTTTCTCAACTTTCAATCTCCTACAATAATTAGGGATAACTAAATTAGGATGGACGATCTAGGACAACGACAAACTTAACCAATCCAAATACCAACTCACAATCGAACCCAAACTCAACATATATCCATGATTTTTCCTTCGATCCAAACCAACAATATTCATACTCAACCATATATCAACGCGTGCTTTTACACCTAACATGCTCCAATAATCGTAATATAAACTCATGGATCAAATATAACTCGAATAGGAAAGAAAACGGGTCAAGAAATTGAGTTTTATCCAAAAAGTTGCAGCCCATCCCGAACGTAATGCGTCCGTCCCAAATGTGATGGACGGCATGATTTTGCTCGCCCAGTCGTGGGCTGTCCCGAGCAGGATGGGTGCCCTTGCTACTGTCCGCCTTCGCCATGACGTGTCACGAACGGGATGCTTCCGTCCCGCTTGAGACGCATCGTCTTCCTCGCGCGTTCTTGCGATTTCAACCCTGCAAATCGACAAATCTCCCATCCTACCCATCCGATTTCACATGCAAACATATAAACACCTTCCTCACTCATCCTAGATCATGAAATCAAGCTCCAAACACGAAAATCACATCAAAATAAAGGGATGGGAAGAAGCTCACTGGAAAACCTTCTTCACGGTGGAGGAGCTCTATTCCAGCAACCAAATTCGTGCTTCAAGGTACCAAAATGCTCTCTACATTATAAGGAATACATTCCAAACATCAAAACTCGATTCTATTGCCGAAATGACAAGATTTAAATCTTAAACCCGGAAAATCCAAGGTGATGAACATCCTACCTTCTCTCTTGGATATCTCCGTCATTTCTTCACCTCTCGACTCCCACTTCAGCTCGAAACGAAGCTTCAAAGAAGATCTTTCCGATGGTGGTGGTCGCTCGGTCTGGGGTGGCCGGAGTTGGCTGGAATCGGTCAGGGAAGGTGAGTGCAGGACAAGGATGCTGCCAAATGGCGTGTCGCCATGGATTCCAAAATTGAATCCATAACTGCTATGGATGTATACCAAAAAACTGATTTGCAGAATGACTTTAAGGCCATAGGGTGCAAATGGGTAAACAAGAGAAAGAAAGGGGCGGATGGAAAGATCACGGCTTTTAAAGCCAGGCTGGTGGCAAAGGGTTATAGTAAGAAACAGGGCATTGACTATGACGAAACCTTTTCACCCGTAACTATGCTCAAGTCCATCCAGATACTCCTTGCCATAGCTGCGCATATGGACCTCGAGATATGGCAGATGGATGTCAAAACAGCTTTTCTAAACGGTTACCTTGAAGAAGGTAGGGACATCTATATGTAGCAACCCGAGGGTTACATACGCAAGGGCGAAGAACATCTTGTCTGGAAGCTTAGGAAGTCCTTGTATGGACATAAGCAATCTTCAAGGTCGTGGAACTTACGTTTCAACAATGGATTAAATCCTATGGATTTGCATAGTTGGAAAACGAAAGTTATGTTTATCGACTTTGTGTTAGTGGGAGCGTGGTTTTCCTTGCACTTTACATTGATGGCATACTTCTATTTGGAAACAACGAGGGAGTGATATCAGAAATCAAGGCTTGGTTATCCGAACAGTTCCAAATGAAGGATCTGGGAGAAGCTGGCTACATTCCTGGGATTAAGGTCTTACGAGATCGTAAGAGAACAATGTTGAGCTTATCCCAGGTATCCTATGTGGATACTGTGATAGCCCGGTTCAACATGCAACTCGCCAAGAAAGGCTTGCTACCTTTCAGACATGGCGTTCATCTTTCTAGTGGGCAGTGTCCTCAGACCCAGCGGGAGAAAGATGAGATGAGTCTTGTACCATATGCTTCGACGGTGGGTAGTCTCATGTATGCGATGCTGTGTACCAGGCCAGATATTTGTTATGCCGTTGGCATGGTAGCAAGATATTAGCCTAACCCTGGACTGGCGCACTGGACTGCTGTAAAGCACATCCTCAAGTACTTTAAAAGAACTAGGAATTTCTGCCTCGTTTATCAGAGTGAGGATTTGTGCCCTGTGGGTTATACAGACTCCGATTTCCAAAGGGACCAGGATGAGATGAAATCGACCTCTGGATATGTGTTTACCCTGGGAGGTGGAGCTGTATATTGGAGGAGCTCGAAACAGAAATGCATTGCTGACTCCACCATAGAGGAAGAATATGTCGCCGCCTCCGATGCCTCGAAAGAGGGGGTATGGCTCAAGAACTACCTTTTAGAGTTGGGCGTGATCCCGAGTTTACCGAGGCGCATCACAATTTATTGTAATAACTCTGGTGCAGTGGCAAACTCAAAGGAACTACGGTCTCACAGGGCAAGCAAACACATCGAGAGAAAGTACCATATCATACGAGAAATCATATCGAGAGGTGATGTGCTGATCATGAAGATTGACACTAAGGACAACCTTGCTGATCCATTTACAAAGAGCTTGCCGCAGAAAGTTTACGAAAGACATATTCGTGAGCTGGGTCTGAGGTGGATGCCGACCACTGATAGTGGTTAAAGAGATAGCAGGCTAGATAGACGGACTGTATACTCTGTAATAGCTTAGTTATGCTTTGAGTATAAGTGAGAGATTGATGGGTTTTGTATATTAGAAAGCATTTATTATAATGAGTATACGACGGTTTATTACTCCTATCTGTTAACAATCTTACATGTATGTAACAATGGTATCATCTTGTCTCACCGATAGGGACGATCATACGGCGAGTTGTAGATCGCAGAAGACAGTATGATCACTTGACCCAGTGAGACATAAACCTGATCACAACCGAGACATTGTATGAGGATACGTCTGTCCGGATGGCTGCAGCATTATTGGAATAAGTAATCTGTCTTGATTACTTGAAATGCTGGTACACAGGGGTGGCGTATTGATGGACCGCAGTGAGATGCATTCGTCTGTCTAACATCAGTGAATACAAGATCTCGTTATATTGATTGAGTCCAAACCCTATCGAAGGTTCGGGGGGTTTGCACGGGTTTTCTATTGCTTTGACTTGCCATGGTGGAGAGCCTGAGTAACGTGCTCGTATATCCGCATCTTGGGTAACAACAGTTCGTGTTGTACCGCCTAAGACTGGGTTTAGGTAACCATATCCGAGTAATAGGATGGGGACATTCCCTGAGGAGCTCAATGACATTCATCGTGCCAAAGTCCTGCAGGCTGATTAAGTTCAGGCACGAGTGATAAGGTTTGAGTGGTACTACTCAGAAATAATAAGATATTAATTAATTGTAGTTAGATCTTGTCAGAAGCTCCAATTAATTAATGAATGTCCGATAACCTTAAATATGGGGATTCTCAATTAATGCAGCCCGTTCTCATAACGTGGTAATAAAGGTGTAGGTCAGTATTAATTATGTGGTGAAAAAGAATTAATATTAATTAATTAATTGTGTCCTGGGTTGTGGACATGGGAATTAATTAATTATAGGCCCACTTTATTGTTCGCATTAGGTCCCAGGTCTAGCCCAAGTAGTATACGTTGAATGGAGCCCAGTAGCCCATTAGGGATAAAACCCTAGGTCTATAAATAGACCCCTCTCTCTCTGAAACCCTAGCCACCTTGATCATAATTCAAATCAGTTGAAACCCTGGGGAGAGAGAGAGTTGGGCGGCGCCAACTATAGAGGGAGGAGAAGGATTTTCGCCTCTGGCCTACATCATAGATCTGTGGAATTCTCACCAGTAGCAGATCTGAACAGCATTGTGACACAGCCCTGAAGATCTAATCTGGAGAACAGATTTCTTTCTTCTTCTCTTCTTCTGTTTTCGATTTTTTCTAAGAAATTAGATTATTAATTTCTGCTTCCGCAGATTAAATCGAATCGCATGGTTGAATTGAAGTTGGAAATTCAAACGCGAAAGATCTGATCAGACTCTACGCAATAACGGTAATTCCTCAATCCACAATTCTGAAAATTAAATTCATAGGAGCATGCTAGGTTTTATTTTAAATTTAATTGTGCACAATATCCATAAATCAATTCGGTTCAATTCGTTTTTGTGATTCGGTTCACAAGAAACCCTACAGCTACATCTTAAACTATTTGAATAACCATGCTTCCTTTGACACCTCATATATATTACTCCCTCTGTTCCATTAGATAACCATGCTTTCTTTGACACCTCATATATGCTTCCTTTGACACCTCATATATATATTAAAATATATGAGGTAATGAAAATAATTAAACTTAAACCCTTTATGCCTGGCAATATCTCCACATCATTTTCACATGGGAAATACTATATAAGTAATATGCAAGGAAAACCAAGCTTCCCTTGACACACAACTGGTACATGGAACTATCATTCTTGATATACAATATTGAAACGTCTGTTTCATGACCTTGAAACTCCCTTAAGTTCATACTTGAAAATCCTTCGCTTCTAGACAAGATGCTTCTCACATTATTTCAAATAACCTTTTTTATTATTGCATATAGGTGTCATCACCATTTGTGAATAACATGGGTAATGACATCTATCTTCGAGATATTTATGTTCATATGTGATGTGATGGACAGAAGAATTCGAATGGTTATAACAGTTACAACAAGTGAGAAGGTCTTGTCATAAAACATACCTCGCTCACAAACCTCGACTTTCCAGAGTATAACATGTGTCTATTCTAATCTAGCTATTACATTTGGTCACTAGGTGGCCGGCATCTACGTCAGTCCTAGGCTACGAACAGGACCCTCGTATGCCTTCTATGGTAAACCCTTTGTAAATGGATCCGCTAGATTATCCTTCGTGTCAATCTTCTCGATTAGCACATCGCCCCTCACTACGATTTCTCATATGATGTGGTACTTTCTCTCGATGTACTTTGACGCCTTGTAAGTTCTTGGTTCCTTAGAGTTTGCTACTGCACCAGCATTATCACAATATACCGTGATAGTCTTGGGCAAATTAAGAACAATATCTAACTCTTGGAGGTAGTTCCGAAGCCATAGTGCTTCTTTAGAAGCTTCTGAAGCTGCCACTTACTCAACTTCCATGGTGGAGTCTGCGATACATTTCTGTTTCGCACTCCTCCATGACACAGCTCCACCTTCCAAGGTGAACACATAGCCCGAGGTCGATCTCCTCTCATCTTGATCTGCCTGGAAATCCGAATCCGTATAACCCACAGGGTACAAATTCTCACAATGATAAACAAGACAATAGTCTCGAGTTCTTTTCAAATACTTGAGAATATGTTTGACAACATTCTAATGCGCCTGTCCAGGGTTAAACTGATATCTGGCCACCATGCCCACGACATAACAGATATCTGGCCTCGTACATAGCTTCACATACATGAGACTTCCCACTTCCAAAGCATATGGTACTTTAGCCATCTCATCCTTCTCCTGTTCTGTTGCAGGGCATTGTGCCTTAGACAGAGGAACACCATGTCTGAAAGGTAGCAATCCTTTCTTGGCATTTTGCATGCTAAAACGAACAATCACAGCATCAATATAAGTGGCCTGAGACAAGCTTAACATCCTCTTCCTGCGATGACGCAAGACTTTAATCCCAAAGATGTATTCAGCATCTCCTAGGTCCGTCATTTAAAACTATCCGGATAACCATCTCTTTATGTCTGACAACACCTTCACATCATTGCCGAATAGAAGAATGCCATCTACATAAAGTGCAAGGAATACCACGCTTCCACAAACGCATAATTGGTACACACTACTTTCAGTTTTGCACTGTGAAAATCCATAGGATTTAATCACATCATCGAAATATTTTTTCCATGGCCATGAAGCTTGTTTTACTCCATACAAGGACTTCTTTAGCTTCCAGACAAGATGCTCTTCACCATCCTACACATAACCCTACCACTACGAAAGAGCACTGAAACTGCGTCAGCAGTTGGTGCAGTTACTTGTGGCTCAAATCCTTGCACTGGCGACCGTGCAGTTGGTTCCATACCTTCGAGAGGTACACTCAATCTGCCACGAGGTTTCTCCAATGGAAGTGCATCATCTTCTCCAATTTCTTGAAGAATGATATCACTTTTGGTTTTGTGTTTTTTCACAAACTCGTCCTCCAAGAATCTCGCTTTAGTGCTAACAACGATCTTCTGATCCTCAGGACTGTAGAAATAACCACCTTTTGTTTGTCTGGGGTATCCCACGAGGAACATTAGCTTGGACCTACCTTCTAACTTATCAGGTTCCTTTGACAAGACATATTCTGGACAACCCCACACTCATATCTTTGACACACTGGGCTTTTGCCCATGCCAGAGTTCCGAGGGTTTCCTAGGAACTGACTTAGAAGGTTCCAGGTTCAGCAGGTACGCCGTTGTTAGTAACGCGTGGCCCCAAAACAAAACAAGTCATTTCGCTAAACTCATCATGGATCTAACCATTTCATTCCGACACACCATTTAATTGTGGAGTGCCCGGTGCGGTACATTGGGATGTAATCTCATGCTCTGACAAAAACTGCAAGAACTCGTCACTGTGATACTCACCACCACGATCAAATCATAATGTATTAATGGTCTTGTTTAACTTCTTCTCTTCCGCCTTGAATTCCATAAATTTATAAAAGCATTCAGACTTATTGTGAAGTAAGTAAACATACCCGTATCTCGAGTAATCGTTAATAAAAGTGATGAAATACTTAAATCCTCCACGAGATTGCGTAGACATCGGTCCACATAAGTCAGAGTGGATCAATTCCACACATCACTTGCTCGAGACTGTCTTGCCTTGAAAGGCCTAGTCCTCATCTTTCCCTCTATACAGGATTCACAAACTTGATGTGGAACTAACTGGATTGAATCCAACGTTCCATCATCCACAAGTCTCTTGATCCTCTTTAGGTTGATGTAACCTAGTCTCAGATGCCATAGATATGTAAGATCCTCATCATAAGATGAAAACTTTCTCCTCTTATGATTAAATGAGTTATATGCAGCATTCACGGAAGATTCATGCAAACAAGTTATGATATAAAGAGAGTCTTTCTGTATCCCACGACAGATAACACCGTTGTTGCCATTGATAGTAACATGACTATAAAAAATAACTGAAAATCCATCATTTATTAAACGGGTAATAGAAATAAGGTCCGCCAAATATCCATCACATACAAAACGTCTCTTAAAATCAAAACATTGTCTGGAAATCACAATGTAACATCTCCAACTACTACTGCAGACACACGAGCAACATTATCCAAGGAGATCGTCACCTCCTCATCATTCAGCTGCCTTGTCGTCCTGAATCCCTGCAAAGTGTAACAAACATGATCAGTAGCTCCACTATCCTCTACCCACGAATGGGTAGAAACAGATGCTAAAGATGTTTCCATTACAAATGCTAATGACATACCTAGTCAAACCCACTTGGTCAGACAATCCTTCTTTGAGTGACTAGTTTTTCCACAATGGAAACACTTGCCCTTCTTCCCCAGTGTCACAGTCTTCTTTTTCCCATAAATTTTGCTTCCAGAGGTTGTCTTCTTGAATTTCTTTTCAATCACCCCTTTAGCACCATTCGATGAAGCAGGGCAACTACCAGAAGAAACCAAGACTTCCTTTTTAGGTTGCATGACTGATTCAGTTGTCATGAGGTCACTAAATAACTCATTAAGAGTGTACTCATTTTTACTCATGACAACATTCAGTCTGAAGTTATCAAAAGACTTCAAAAGTGAGTTGAGGATGATATCAACCTGGGCTTCCCCGTCAATACCTCCTCCACGCAACATTAGTTCATACATGAGGTGAGTCTTGGAAACAATGTGCTCCCTCACTAAGCTACCATCAGTCATTTTACGACTCACGATTTCTATCATGAGCTTAAATTTGATAGCTCTATCTGATTCCCCATATGTAACTGTGAGACTATCCATAATCTCAATTGTTTTGTCATAATGTTGATGTTGTTCCTAGAGCACTTTAGACATAGTGGTCATCTTGTAGCACTTGACTACATAATTAGACCTGACCACTTGTCATAGAGGTCCCGCTCCACATCAGTTGACTCAGTAGAGGGGACAGCTGGACACAGAGTGTTAAGAACAAATCGATGTTCCTTTGCAACTAGGATATAACCTAAGTTGCGCTTCCATTCCAGGAAATTCGGACCAGTTAATTGATATTGTGCCAAGATATTGATGACATTATTCATAGACATATATGTAAACAATAATTGATTAAAGTAAGAACATACATGCGAAACACTGAAACAAATATGCATTGTAACCTTTTGATAAACCAATACAATTGTTTCCCCCAATGGCCTAGGTGCATCTACTGCAATCTCCTTTAGAAGACGTTTACAGCAGACCACCTAACATAACTGCTCTTTGAAGTTCCAGTCTTTAATATCAATCCATGCCAGGTATTCGCCGGCAAATGAAATTAATAATTGGTGATAAAACTAAGACCATGTTCAACCTATCTGAGCAGAGACATCATTCATGAGTAAGTACTCAGGCAGCATCTAAGCATTTGACCACAATTCTAACTCCGAAAGTTAATAGGACGATTTGTAATATGTACTAGACCCATGATGAATGCCTCTTACAACCTTTGTTATCTCATTTAAAACAATCCTAGAGAACTTATGAACAAATAAAAAATGCAGGCTACGGTCGTGTAGACGTCTACTCACTTCACTGTCCACTTCTCACATGTTTAAATGTTTTATTTAGAAATCTCATCTATTAGAGCTTATGAACAAAAAAAAGAAAGAAAACTACGGTTGTGTAGACGTCTACTCACTTCACTGCCCACTTCTAATAAGAGACCGCATTGTGGAGGTCTTGTTGATTTTAAAGAGTCATGCTTTGTCTTTTTCTTTCAAAAGGTTCTTATGCGCACAAATTATTTTATGAACCATAAATTATGTCACATCCAAAATTCCATCATATTTCCCATCATGATTGAGGAATTTTTAGACATAATTTAATATATAAAATAAATCACATAAAGCGTGCTTTGAATAGTAAATAATAAAGCAGTAATATGCTTCCCAATTATCTACAACATGTTTTAAAAATAAATAATAAAAGCAATTGCATGCTTTCCTATTATTTACTAGTGCGCCAATAATAAATCACATCATATGAGAATATAATGAATAAAAATAAATATTCTCGTGGCCCCTTGATGCAATTACATGTGAAATAAAAAATTAAACTTATCTATTACAAGGTTTTTATTTAATACAGATCTTCAAATTGGGTTCCCTCTCTTTAACTTAAATTTGCAACTTTGGGCTAGAATAAAAACTGGTTATTGGGCTAGGAATTAAGATTTCAGGCCCATAGGGTTGTAAAACCCTAATTTTCAGCAAACCTAATTTTCAATAGCTCGAGCCGCCACAGGGCTGTCGGGCCTGCGCCCAGCCTGGATCTGAAACCTTAGCAGCAAACCTTAGCTCACAGCTAGGGTTTCCAGCCGCCAACTGCAACTCAGCCGCCATCGCTGGAACCTTCCACCTCTGTCTCTTCTCAACCTCCATCGCAGCAGGCACCCGCGTGACCCAGCCACGCCGAGCACCACTGCCGGTCGTGCATAAATACAGCGCAGCCGCTGCTGTGCTCTTATCCGTCCGCTGCTGCTTCAGTTCCTCGCCGTTGACCACCATCATCGTTACTGCATTCTGTAGAGAACACCTGTCGGACTGCAGCGAACCGCACCTACCAAAACCAGCGCCGCTGCCTGTGCGAGATGGGAGAGAGGATGAGCGCGAGCAGCTGTTGTGGCAAGAACAACCACCATCGTGCATTCTGCAGAGATCTGCCGCGCGCAGGAGGAGCGCGGCCACTGCTCGCTGTCGTCGTCAGTCTGCTACCGCCACGCACCGGCTGTGCACGGCTGAGACTGATTCCAGCCCTCCAGAAAACCACCATCTCTGTGTTTTTCTTGTTCTTCGCTCTCATTCGATTACAGATTGAATTAAAATATAACAACAGATCTAAATATATTACATATTTTTCCTATCAATCTAATCGTGGATTTTCTCGCGATTTAAAACCAAAACAAAAACAGAGAGGGGGCACAAGAACAAAAACATGCACAACAAATAAATCCATCAACGATAAATTAAATAACATGCATAAACTGATTGTTAAAATTTATTTTTCGACAGAGCCATAAAATACAAACCTGGATCTAATATCAATTGTAGGAACTGAGTCTACAATAGGCGACGTGAATCGCCATTTATTTCTTATCCCCGGATTCATTTTATGAATATCAAATAAAACACTATGACAAACAGTAAATGCCCTATGCATGCTCCTATTTAATTTAATTTGTAGATCAAAAGGAATACCTCAACTCCAACGGATTGAACAGTGGTGGTAGATAGTTGATGGTGTTCCTACAGATCTAATCTTCTAATCTGTTCCCTTGCTCGATCCGGAAATCTAGTGAGGATGCGCTACCAGATTGTAACCAGTTGCCACTCTCTCTCAGTCTCTCTAGGGTTTCTGATTTGAAACTTCAAAACTTATGTGGGAAGTGAGAGAATTGATCTATTTATATAGACCTGGAGAATGGGCTATTAGGGTTTAATAAACCCTAATGGGCTCTGAGCAATGTTGGGCCAGACCAGGGATCAAATGCAAATAGTAAAGTGGGCATCCTATTAATTAATTCCATGTTCAACCCAAACATAATTTACTAATAAACATTAGATCATGCCACCAGATAATTAATGTTGACCTACCCTTTATTACCGCGTTATTAGGAACGAGTTGCATTGACTTGGTTAATCCCTCCACTGGTTTTTCGCCCAGACAGCTCAACTAGTCATTTTCTCCGAACAATTGGCAGAGATTCAAGCTTGAATCTCTGGTGCCATTGGTTGGAGATGGATTTCCAAACTTTTGTGTTAAAAGCCCATTAAGTTTCGGCCATTGACTGTGCGGCGTTTACTAGCAATAGTGGCTCGAAAAAGACCGAATGAAGTAATTTCAAAAGCCCAATTCTTAATTGTTCGAGGTCCGGATCAGATTCGAAGGCCCATTTGAAGAGTTCCATATGCAATAATCATGTAATACTATAGGTAGATATGCTGGTACACATCTTGGGGCCTCGAGGACATTTTATATGTTCTTGCATGATTTGTGTTTATTTTCTAAGCATGTTGTATGTTTTACATTTTAAGAGCATGCTACGACTTTTTTAATTCCTTGTTGCATGTAGTCAAAAACCATCAATATAAAATGACTTAGTGATTTAAAATAAATTTCAATTAATTTATTTGGCCTTGGGCGTCACCCCCCATCGAAAACAACATTCACTGGTTCACTGGATAAGACTTCTAATAAAAGTGAGTTTTATCTTCAAATGAATTACATGGCACTCACGTGACCCTAGGCGTCACCCCCAACGGATATCTCATTCATGGTTCATTGGTAAAGATTTTATTTAAGCTAACCTTAAGAAATTATTTGCAAGCAATGTAAAGTCCTAACAGTAAGGTTATCAATTGTGAATTGATTTTTTCTTTTTGGTTCAATTGTGCTCTTCACTTAGATGTGAGTTTCTGTATAAATCCCTAACGGAGTCCCTGTTTTAATTCACATGGCCTGTTATTTGGTCCAACTATTAATTCCATTTGTCATAAAGTAGAGGTTGACGTGATATTGGAATTAAAGATATTTTATCTGGTCAATGGATATATGTGTAAACGTCCACCCACCGTAGCTTGCATATATATTTGTTGGGTTGTTGGAGGTTGCATTATCAATGATTTTGAAGGTTTCCATGTTTTATGCTTCAACTAATGTGATGTAATTGCTTACGTTTTTGCATTAGATATATTTCAGTTTTTGGCATGTCGTTTAATCCGGTTATGACTGTTCTCTATCATAACAAGCTTATTGGTCCAATTTGTTTGGACTAGAAATAAAGTTAGATAGAGTACCAGATGCTGAAGCTTACATATTTGTACTCAAGATACCTACTCAATGTCTCTTGAACCCTTACTTCCACTTAAAAGTAATCATTGGTAAGAAATAGTACTATGTTGCCTAGTTTCTTACTTGTTTGATTACAATGGTGGATCTCATTAGTAAGAGATCACCGGCTCTAGTTTCTTTTAAAGCATCATCTTCATTGTGTAATGACGGTAAGAAGAAGAAGCCACAAAAGAAAAAGAACAGTGGGAGCAGTGGGAGCAAATAAGTAATATTTTCCAGTAGTTTGACACCTTTTGGTGGTGTCATGAAGCTAAAGGGAAAGTTCTACAAATGCAACTGGTCTGGGCATCAGAGATATAATTGTCCCCTCTTTATGA
>JAPKLW010000121.1:384079-477493 GCA_026898455.1 Plectranthus barbatus | reverse complement strand
TGGGAGGAACTATGCAAGCTGTTCTTGATTCAGTTCTTCCCACCCAGCAAAACTATTCAGCTACAAACCCAGATTTCACAGTTCAGGCAGTTTTCTGGAGAGTCACTGTACGAGGCTTGGGAACGCTACAAGGATCTCTTGCGCTCCTGCCCTTGCCATGGTTTTTCTGAAAAGCAGCAGATGTGTCATTTCTACAAGGGGCTGGACAGGGAGACCCAGAAGCATGTGAATGCTTCAGCTGGAGGGTCACTGACCGCTAAACCACCACAGGAAGGGTTAGCTTTGCTGGAAGTGATGGCGAAAAGTGAGTACAACTGGCCATCAGACAGGGGAGATCACAGGATAGCAGCAGTTGATGACACTGGAGACATAGCTGCTGAGATCAAGTTGATGAGGAAAGAAGTGGCTGCTTCCACTAAATTACTGGAGAACCGTATTGCTAAGTTGGAAAATAACCTCCCTCAACAAGGGTATGAGCAGGTGAATGAGATGCAAATGGAGGATGCAAACTATATGAACCAGAGGAATTTCAACAACAATCGAGGGTATCAATCGGGGAACATGGTATATCATCCCAACAATAGGAATCATCCCAACTTCTCTTATGGGAATCCGAACAATGCTTTGCAGCCTCCACCTGGGTTTGCCGCAAATCATGGAGCAGCGAATGAGCCAAAGGAGCCAAGCATGAGGGAGCTCCTGACACAATCATCGCAGTCTCCAATGCTAAGTCTACGAAGACAGATGGAGAAATTTCTCAGCTGCAGAATAATATGGGGGAAATGGGAAAGCACATGAAGCAGATAGACACATAGATTTCCCAGATAGCCAACGCAATTGGCAACCAGCATACTCCGGGACACTTTCCGAGCAACACTGTGGAGAATCCCAAGGACCAGTGTAATGCCATTACCACCCGCAGTGGTAAAGGTTATGAGGGGCCATCTATGCCCGCTAACATACCTGTGCAACCTGAAGTTGTACAGTCTGACCCTATTCTTCCTGAAGAAGAACATACTGAGAAGGGTAAAGAGATCAGCCCTGAAGATAGATCCAAATCAGCTGGTCCTGTTGCTGTACCTTTCCCACAAAGGTTCGCCAAGAAGCAGAAGGAGGAGAGGTATAAGCATTTCTTGGAGCACATGAAGAAGATCCACATCAATCTTCCTTTGATTGAAGTGGTACAGGAGATCCCTGGGTACATGAAATTTCTGAAGGATATGGTCACCCAGAAGAAGCCTTTGGCGCGTTCGAGACAGTGAACCTCTTCGAGGAATGCAGCGCCATAATTCAGAAGAAGATGCCGATAAAGAGATCAGATCCTGGGTGCTTCTTGATCACTTGCGTGATTGGGGGGCAGAGCTTTGAGCAGGTCCTTTGTGACTCAGGGGCTAGCATCAATCTGATGCCTCTGTCAATTTTCAAGAAGCTCCAGATCGGCAGCATCAAACCGACCACCATCAGACTTCAGATGGCGAATCGTTCTGTGAACTACCTGAAAGGGGTAGTTGAAGACGTGTTAGTGAAAGTGGGGGAATTTATTTTCCCAGCTGATTTTGTGGTCTTGGACATGGAGGAAGACCGCAATATCCCATTGATCCTTGGAAGACCCTTCCTCCACACTGCTGACGCCCTCATAGATGTGAAGAAAGGAGAGCTGACCTTGAGAGTGAATGACGAGAAGATCACTTTCTCCATTTACAAAGCCATGGAGCGACACGACTCTGATGACTGCTATGAGGAGTGCGACATGGTTCAGGTTTTGTATCCTTGTGACCCGTTATTTATTTCTGCTGATTCCTTAGATTATAGGGTGCAAAATTCTGTTTATCCTTGTGATGACCTGTATGATGCGTGTGATGAGCTGCTAGAGTCTGTTCTAGCATTGGATGCTGCAGGTGAGAAGAACAAGGTGGAGAGCGCCTATTTTCTGAAGTTGAGGAGCGAGGAGGAAGAAGAGGAAGAGCGACGAAAGGCGCTGAATCCAGAGAAAAAGAAGGAGCCACCAGTGCTAGAGCTCAAACCACTGCCAGACCACTTGAGGTATGCTTACTTGGGCGAAAATGACACATACCCGGTAATTGTTTCTGCTACTTTATCTGCTTGTCAATTGGATAGATTACTGAGGGTATTGAGAGACCACCAATCTGCTATTGGGTGATCGTTGTCTGACATCAAGGGTATTAGCCCTTCTATTTGTATGCACAGGATCTTACTCGAAGATGGATACAAGCCTAAGGTGCAACCGCAACGAAGGCTTAATCCAATTATGCAGGAAGTGGTGCGGAAAGAAGTAATGAAGCTTCTGGATGCTGGGATGATCTACGCCATCTCAGACAGTGAATGGGTAAGCCCTACCCAAGTGGTGGCCAAAAAAGGGGGGACGCCAGTCATCAAAGACGAGAGTGGCCCGGAAATCGCTCACCGGCTTGTCACAGGCTGGAGGATGTGCATAGACTACAGAGCACTTAACAGTGCTACACGTAAGGATCACTTTCCTCTCCCTTTTATTGATCAAATGTTGGATAGACTAGATGAGTATGAGTTTTATTGCTTTCTAGATGGTTATTCTGGATATAACCAAATAGTGATAGCTCCTGAGGATCAGCATAAGTCTGCGTTTACTTGCCCTTATGGAATTTTTGCTTATAGGCGTATGTCTTTTGGATTGTGTAATGCTCCTGCTACTTTTCAAAGATGTATGATGTCTATTTTTAATAGGCTGGTAGAAAATATTATGGAAGTGTTCATGGATGACTTTTCAGTGTTTGGTCATTCATTTGATAACTGTTTGGAAAACCTGACTACTGTTCTGCAGCGATGCCAAGATACTAACCTTGTATTAAATTGGGAGAAATGCCATTTTATGGTTAGGGAAGGGATAGTTCTTGACCATAAGGTTTCTGCTGCAGGTTTGGAAGTGGATCGAGCAAAGATTGTGGCAATCTCAAAATTACCTCCACCTACGAACGAGAAATCAGTTCAAAGCTTCTTGGGACATGCAGGCTTCTATCGGAGGTTTATCAGGGAGTTTTCAAAAATCTCTAAACCTCTCAGTTCTTTGCTTATGAAAGATACAAAATTTGTCTTTGATGAAAATTGTTTACAGGCTTTTGAGAAGCTGAAGTTGGCCTTGACGACCGCCCTGGTTCTCATTTCTCCAGACTGCTTCGAGCCATTCATTTTGATGTGCGATGCCAGTGACACAACTGTTGGAGCTGCTTTGGGGCAGACGAGGAACAAAATTTTTCAAGTCATACACTACGCCAGCAAGACTCTGGATGAGGCTCAAGTGAACTACACCACTACGAAGAAAGAGCTTCTGGCGGTGGTATTTGCCTTCGACAAATTCCGGGCATACTTGGTTGGGGCGAAGACAATAGTGTATACGGATCATGCTGCGATCCGTTATCTGTTCGCAAAGAAGGAAGCCAAGCCGAGACTGATCCGGTGGATCCTGCTACTGCAGGAGTTTGATATGGAGATCAAGGATCGAAAGGGGTGCAAAAATGTGGTAGCAGACCACTTGTCAAGGCTAGAGAACCCAGTGGAAGGAGATGACCAAAGGATCCGGATTTCTGAAGTGTTCCCGGACGAACAATTATTGGCTCTTGAGAAGGTGGACCCCTGGTACATGGATCTGGTCAACTTTCTGGTCGCAGGTGTTCTACCACCTGATTTGTCCTCACACCAGAAGAGGAAGTTGCTACATGACTGCAAGTTCTACTACTGGGATGAGCCCTTCCTTTACCGCCGCTGTGCTGACATGGTGATTAGGCGGTGCGTAGAGATGAATGAGCGAGAGCAGATAATGGGGGACTGTCATTTGTCCCCATATAGAGGCCACTGTGCGGCGAATAGGACAGCCATGAAAATCCTTACCAGCGGATTTTATTAGCCTACTATTTACCGCGACTGTCAGAAATTTGTGGCTAGTTGTGACAGATGCCAGAGGATGGGGACCATCTCGAAGAAGGACGAGATGCCACAGCGATTCATGTTGGAGATTGAGCCCTTTGACGTTTGGGGCATTGATTTCATGGGACCATTCCCTAAGTCCCATGGATATCAATTTATCCTGTTGGCGGTAGACTATGTGACCCGGTGGGTTGAAGCCATTCCCACAATTACCAGCGATTCCAAGGTGGTTCTGAAATTCCTTCAGAAGAACATCTTGACACGCTTCGGAGCGTCGCGAGCACTGTTGAGTGATGGAGGGTCACACTTCAAGAACAAGTGGCTGGGGAGTCTGTTAGCAAAATATGGAGTGCATCACAAAATTACTTCTCCATATCACCCCCAGGCCAATGGACAAGCTGAGTTAGCTAACAGGGAAATCAAGCAAATCCTGGAGAAGTCTGTAGTATCCAGGAAGGATTAGGCAATGCGATTGGATGATGCTCTGTGGGCATACAGGACTGCTTTCAAGACTCCAATTGGTATGTCACCATATCAGTTGGTATTTGGAAAATCTTGCCATCTGCCAGTGGAGTTGGAGCATAAAGCCTTCTAGGCTGTGAAGAAAATCAATTGGGACTTGAAGACTGCGTCTGAGCAACGATGCATCCAGTTGACAGAGTTGGAGGAATTCCGGACAGAGGCATATGAGAGTTCCAAGCTCTACAAGGAGCGAGCCAAACGGCTTCACGACAGGCGCATCCGCAGCCGCAACTTCAGTCCGGGGGATCAGGTATTGCTCTTTAACTCGCGCTTACGTTTATTTCCTGGGAAACTGAAATCTAGATGGTCTGGTCCATATGCTGTTGAGAAAGTAAATCCGAATGGCACACTAGATTTAGTAGGAACTGATGGCACACACTTCACGGTGAATGGTCATAGGGTGAAGCTGTATATTCAATCTGAGACTGCCATTGCTGTGTCTGAGCTCTATTTATCTGATCCATAGTCCATTGCTGAGTTGTCTAGCTACAGACATTAAATAAAGCGCTTATTGGGAGGCAACCCAACTTGTTTTTGGTTATTTTGAGGTCTTTTATTGTTTTGTTGCGTCTGTTTTGCCTTTAAATTGAGTAATTTCGCCATTTTTCCATAGTTACGTTCACGTTTGGGTGTTGAGTTCGTTGGATGCAGGAAACAGGTTCAAAACGGATTTTTTTGCTGAGGTTCGCAGCATAATCGGCGACCCATTTACACAACCGGCGACCGCCGATCGGGTAAATGGATCGCCGAGTACCCCGTTAAAATTCAGGAGGTACGTGACACGTCCGGCGACCCGAAAACATAACCGGCGATCGCCGGTTATGCTGGTTGGGTCGCCGTGTGTGAATTTTTCCAAAACAAGGTTCGTGACATACTCGGCGACCCAGTTGCATTACCGACGATCGCCGATCGCATTGCCAGGTCACCGAGTATGTTTTCATAACCCACGACCCGCGCGACTTTTCCCATTTTCACCCAATTTCTCACTTAAACCACCACATTCACGAAAACTCTCTCTTCAAATTCTCTACCATCCTTGATTTTCTCGTAAATCCCTCTTGAACACCACCAACCCACGGCATTTTGAAGCTTCCTATCCGAGTGGTTTGCTTCAATTCGTTCAAAATCCCATGAACCCCCAAATTTCTAGGTTTTTCAAATTTACTTCATATTTCGTCGATTTCCAGGTAATTTCTCATTGTTTATCATGTTTAATTTCGATTTATAAGTTAGTTTATGTTTATGTTCATGTTTCCTTACCTACATTGCATCTTGGTATTGCGTAATTGTGAAGTATGCGTCTATTGCCTATTTACCCTATGGAGAGGATGTTTTATTGTTTAATTTGTGTTGTTGAAGTTCTTGCACGGTTAAATTATTGTTAGTGTCTGATTTATGTGCATATACTTGTTAGTTTGGGGGGATTTGATGGATATATAATTGTGACGACACTTTGGGATAGTGTATATGGTGACATTATTGTGGTATCAAAGTTGATGTTGAATTGAGATGATGATTGGTGTGGTTAATTTCTCAGTTGAACTTAGGATTTATGGCTTTATTATTGTTCATCTAAATTAGTATCGTTTTGTCATTTCTAGTTCTTGTTATTTGATTGCTTTCCTTGTTCATGGTGGTTGATACGCATATTTTTTTTATTTGTAGG
The DNA here is from genome assembly GCA_026898455.1 of Plectranthus barbatus. Lineage (NCBI taxonomy): Eukaryota > Viridiplantae > Streptophyta > Magnoliopsida > Lamiales > Lamiaceae > Plectranthus > Plectranthus barbatus. The sequence continues at coordinate 471,387 of JAPKLW010000121.1, read as the reverse complement.
AATATGGCACCCCGTCGCCGTCTTAATCCTGAGTCTTATGGAATTGCCGGGCTCCGCGATGTGAGCGTGTTAGCCACATTCAAAACTTTGGCTGAGCGTGGGGTAGAGGGCACTTGCTATCCCGATATTGATGCGATGAAAGAAATGGGCCTTTATGACAACGTGAAGGAACTATTTTCCAACATTGGTTGGGCACCCCTGCTGGAGCTCGATGCCCCGACTTTCACAAGGTTCACCCTGGAGATCTTGTCCACTCTTGAGATCACCACGAAAGGGAGGACTGAGCCCACCGGAGCCACCTTCCAGGCCGGAAATCAAGATAGAACCATTACAACCAAGGAGATCAATAGGGCATTCGGAGTTGTCAACCTTGGCGGGTACAACAAACCAAGGGGCTTCGATAGCAAGACTTTCTGGCCCCATATCTGCGCCAAAGGAAGCCCAAGCTGGGCATCGGGAGAATGCAAGGCCTCTATGATCCGGAACCTAGTTTTCCGGATGGTCCGAGCGATCCTGGCCCATACCCTTTTCGCCAGGAAGGAGAACAGCTCCCTCAGAGACGCGGAGCTCATGGTCTTAAACTGCATGCTCAACAACGAAAACCTTAACTTTGCCCAATTATTCTTGATGCAGTCTAACAGGATTTCGGGGGCCCAGAAAGGGGCCATCTGCATTGGCGGCTTATGGACCACCTTGCTATACGCGCTAGGGGTCGATGTATCCGGAGAGCGGGCAGAGCCACTGACTAGGCTCACACTGGAGAAGCTGGTGCATCTCCGATTTATTCATTCGATGCATCCGCCCTACTACTTCGTTCAGCGCAGCCGTCCTTACTTCCCTCTGCCGAACCCCGAGCTCACTAACGTAGGGCTTCGGCAGTACAGAAGCAACTGGAAGCTAGACACTCTAGCTCATGTGGAGGCTATCCAAGCTGACGAGGAAGCCCGCCGGCAGAACCCAAACCCTGAGTTCGAGGAGCCCCCTTATGAGGAGGCTCATGAGGAGGCTCACGAGGAGACACACGAGGAGGCTCCCGAGGAGACACATGAGGAGCAGCCTCGCCACCTGGAGATAGGGGGGTCATCCCGGCAGGAGCGAGGAGGAACCTCTATCTGCTACGAGCGCCGTTACAGTCGGGCAGAGGTTGAGCAGCGCCTCAGCGCGCTAGAGAGACAGTGGTCGGACTGGAGCACGCAGCTCCAGTCCCTATCTACAGCCCAGACGACGTATGCTACTGAGCGCCGGTCCTTTGAGAAGGAGCAGAGGCGCGATTGGACGGCCCGGAGATCTTTTGAGGATGAGCAGCGGGCGCAGTGGACAGCACAGCAGAGCGTTGCTGAGCAGGAGCAGGAGCGGTGGGCGGCACAGCAGCGCCACAACCTGTGGGAGCAAGAACAATGGCGACGCCAGCAAGAGACGGATGAGGAGATGCGACGATTCATGGCCCGTTTCCCACAGAACTGGCCCCCGCCCCAGTGAGGTTTATCGAGGTGCACACACATCTCCGTGATCTTCTTCCCACAAACTTATTCTTTCCTTTGTATAGAATAAGTTTGGGGGGGGGGATGGGATCGGTCGATGTGTGCTTCCCTTATTTTATTTTTTGTGTCACTCTTATCTGCTCTAATCTACTGCTGCTGAACTTGGTTCTGTATTTGTATATTTGAATTTGGACGTGTATCATGAACCACCTTTACTGCTTTTGTCTGTAACTTGTATCTACTTCATTTTAGTTTCTGATGGGTCTGTAATTGGGAACCTAAATTGTGAAAGGGAAATGAATTGATAGGGTGGTCATTTTTGCCTTGTTGATCAAGTTTATGATGATAGAGTTTTCCTTCTCGTGAAACTTACATTGATTTTTGTAAATAAGTTGGTGAGTTGTGAATTTACAAAATTAGATCTTGGCCTCTTAAATACGCTAATAGCCTGTGAGAATTGAGCCTACATTTTTATCTTATTGAGGGTATGTCGCTGTGCACTTAATCTCTAGAACTTGCTCTGGTTTTCTTGCTCAAAATTGCATAGGAGAGTGTCAAGGATTCAGAAATGATCTTAGGCCATCGTTTCATAAGCCACAATGAACCCAAACACTAACCCGATGCATATTCCTTTGTTAGCCCAGTTGAGCCTGAAAACCCTTTCTTTCTTAACCCGGATGATAGGAGGTGTGGATGGATGTGTAAGGGTATCCAACAATGTTAGGTGGTGAAGATAGAGTCTGTATATGTGAGTAGTCCAAACATGTTGATGGACTAATATCGTTGGTATGAGTATAGTGCACGATGAGTGCATCTTTGTTCCTGAGATGAGTCAGCATGAGCTTTGTCCAAAAAAAAAAAAAAAAAAAAAGAGGTCGAATAGTGCACTGGATGTGCAAAGTACTTGTGTTATATTCCTTAGAATGTGCATAGTTATTTGATACATGTTAATGCACAAGAGTTTTGTGATGGTTTTTGAGTTTGAATCCTATTGAATTACTATTGATGGGATGCGTCAGTTTCAGTTCCTGTCATAAGTATTGTTAGAGTCAGTGATTTCCTTTATACGGTATGTGATGAGGAAGAGTTAGAGTGAATGGAGTTATAAGGATGAATCTATTTAGTCAATTTTAGCCAAATTTTCCATACCTTACACCAATGTGCCTACATTAGAACCTAAAATAAAGACCTTTTTTATCTTTATCCTAGCACTCCCATAGTCAGTGGAGAGTTTAGACGATGAGCAAGCTTATGGTAGAAAGAGTGTGCAGTTGGCAATTTGAGAGTATAATCTGACCTTTCTTACAGTTTGAGCGAAATACGAGTGATACACTATCCTGTGAGAAGCGAACTTTTAGAGGCCAGGATTGAAATTGTTGTTTGCACTAAACTGATAAATGACGCAGTGATTTGTGTGGGAATCACAACCCCATGTTTTGTCTGAAACAGCTGATGATCAATTAATGCACCCCTTGTGTTTATCTCTTTTCTTTTAATTGTTTTTCCCATTGTCCGAGGACGAACAATAGTTTAAGTTTGGGGGGTTGATAAACACTCATTTTGTGCATTTTACTGATGTGGATTTGCTCACTTTTGACCCTAGATTGGACTACTACGTGGTGTTTCCATATATTATCTATATTCTTTTAGGAATTATTACGTTTGGTCTGGTTTGTGGTTGTTTATGCAGATTTCACGCACAATTGAGCTGTTTACAAGAATTGACCAAGTACCCAGGGGGCTAATCGATGCTAGCTTGCATTGGGAAGAAGAAAGAGTCAGAAAATACTGAAGAACGCGCCGAAATCATGTTCGAGACGGAATCGGCGACCCAAATGACACAACCGGCGACCGCCGGTCATGTAGATGTGTCGCCGGTTGTGAAAAATTGAGCCTTTTCTCACGACTCATAATCGGCGACCCAGTGACACATCCGGCGATCGCCGGTTATGTAGACGGGTCGCCGGGTCTGCATTTTTCCACCATTAACTTCGAAGCACGATCGGCGACCACATGCATATTCGGCGGTCGCCGATCGGGCATTCCAGATCGCCATTTTTGTCGCGATTTGACGTATTTTGACGAATCTGAAGCCCAAAACCATATCTTTTGGAGATTTAAAGAGCCCCAACTATAAATAGGACTTCCCAGAATGTGAATAAGGTTCCTTTTTCCATTTTTCTGAGATTAGAAGCATAGAATTAAGAGCAAAAGCAGGGGAACTTGAAGAGCACTCCAGGATTCGAAGATTGAAGACTCTACGGGTTTTTGATTTCTATGTTTTCTGTTATTGTGACTCTTCATCTCTTTGTTTTTCTAGAATTTAGCATGATTGGCTAAATCTATTCATGGATTCTAGGGTTTGAAACTTTGTATTTATTCATTCAACAATTTATGTAATTCAATGTTCATTTTCCATTGATGTACTAATTTTATTTGGGATTTTCATTAATTGCGAGATACTGGCCATTGATTGCGATTTGAATTGGTAGTTTTTGAACCGAGAGGTCTAGGTTAACAATTAAGATGCAAATAAATTAGATTTATTAGAACAATTGTCCGAGAGGAAATTGAACTTTTAAAGGGTTTTGAAATCTAAGGTTCTTATCAAGAGTAAAAGTCTCCTGTATGTCCGAGAGGAATCTTCTGATCTTTTATTTCCATGTTATGGTTTAGAGTCCGAGAGGATCACCTGATAACATATTTGCGATTGCTCACATCTTTGGGAATTAAATTGGGATTGAATTGCATGAAAAGTTGTTTGATTAATATTCAAAGTGGATTACCCTGGAATCCTATTTTCTCATAAGTTTTCTAAAATCATTAATTGATCTTTATTTTATTGTTGCTTTAAAATCATTGCTAGTTTAAATAAAAACCAAATCTCTTTTCTGATTCACCTAGATAGTAGTAAGGTATCTACGTTTTAGTGCTTGGTTATATTTCGAGACTGCAGTCCTTGAGATTCGATAAATTATTACTTGCCCTCTGCAGTGGTCTGTACACTTGCAGCTTTAGCGCGCTGCGAAACGCGCTATCAATAGACAAGAACAAGAGGAAAGAGGAGTGCAACCAGATCACAGCAACTAAAGATGAAGAAGATGACAACGAGACACCGGAGGAAGAAGAGGAAGCTATCCGGTGGGAACGAGGAAATGGAGCAGTGAAATCGGCAATTAAGCTGCCTCCTTCTGAGTATACCACCGTCATCCAAAACCAAAAAGTCTTCATGATCGATTCAAGGGGTCGACGAGTCTGGACTCGACCGCCTTGGTGAGCAGATACTGAGTCGAGCCACGACGGTAAATAAGGCACTGAATGGGAGATAAGCCATTGTGTTTTTGTTTTCTTTAAGTAATTTCAATTTATATCTATTTTGCTGCTTTTACTTTTTTATTTGTCTTTTGAAAAAAAAAGTTTTGAGGTCTATTTCGACCGAGGCAAAGCTGCCACGGTAGAGACAGAGGTTCGAGACGTGGAATACTTCGATTGAGAAGGAGGTCGACAAGAAGGCTTCATCCCGGCCAAGCCAGAGCTTGCCACTGCCGAGATGGAGTGCCAATAGCCAAAATCCACGTCGGTCAGAGTTGAAGAAAGAAGGATAAAAAGTTGGTGTCTGAGACCAACAAGTGAGGTACAGTTTCAATCTCTGGATCTGATCTCCAAACTTATTCTCTCTGCTTTTCGAATAAGTTTAGGGGGATGAAGATTTAAGGGTTTTGAAACTTATTATCTATCTTTTACTTGCTTTTTTTTACATTTCTGCATGGTAAAATTCTTGAACAATATGCGAGATTGTGGGAACTTGAGCATGATAACCCTAACAAGAATGCGAGATTAGAATTGATTGACTTTAGTTTGCGTTGATTGTGATAGTAGTCGAGTATGCCCATGAATGTGAATACCGCATGATTACTTGTTTTGATACTTGCATTGGCATGATAGATAGATGATGATTTGATGTTCATTGTGGAAGAAAAATTGTCCTAAGTGTGAATTTTTGAGCCTGAATTTCAATTGTCAGTGTGTCTGCAATTTTGAGTTTCTCTAGAACTTGCTCTGTTTATTTTTCTAGAATGCTAGTGTGCACAGGTTTAGGAAGTGATTTTAGGCCATCTTTGTTTAGCCTATTTTCCCATACACTGTCCTAATTAAATGTTATCTCTAGTCAGCCCTTTTGAGCCTATGATATTTTCTTTCTTTGTCTATGGGTTGGAAATAAATAGGGGAATCAACTCTTGTCTATGAGAGTGAGTTGTGATTTGTTTGAGAAAGGATAAAATATTATTAGAAGGGTAAAAGCAAAATATAAGGTTGGGCTCTAAGAAAAAAAAAGAGAAAATAAATAGTTGTTGTGTTTAATCCTTATAAGCTCAAATGAATAATCAAAATTGTTTAGAGCAAAAAAGGATATGTGTGAAAAAAAAAAGAAAAAAAAAGAGAATAAAGAAATAAAAGAGCCTTGGTTTGTACTGCATATTATAGGAGAATGGAGGACATCAATAGATAGTGGTTTTGATTTGTTGAGAGTGATCAACTCAATTGATTTTAGTCACTTGGCCATATATTTCCCTACCTTTCACTAAAAAGCCTACATTACAACCTTGAATAAAGTCCTTTCTGATCTTAGACTTGTGTGCACATGAATGCAGTGGAGATTTAGAATATTTGCAAGCCTATGGTAGAACTTGATTTGCATGACTTTTGTGTGATCTCATAATTATCCTAAATACTTGAGTGAATGAGCGAAACACTTCCCATGTGAGTCTTCCACAGTTTACAAATTTTCTGATTCTTTCAAAAGTGTTGATGTCTTGTGGATTCTCGAGTTTGAATGTGATGAATCTTGTGAGGCATTGCACTACTCTTCTGCTTGGATTTTTGATTCTTTCTTTTGTTGATTGAGGACAATCAAGTGTTTATGTTTGGGGGGTTTGATAAGCTCGTTTTTCTACTCACTTATCGCATTGTTTCTCTTTTTTTTTTATGCATTTTAGTTTGTTTTCTTGAATAAATTGAGCATGAGTATATATTAGAGGGTGTTATGTTTGTCATGGTAAGATTTCGTAGGTTTTAGGAAAAATCTAACGGAAACCAGTACCAAAAGCAGCAGATGATCAAAGAAAGAGTTAGCTTTCCAATGCAACTTGAATCAGGTTCATCGGAGTTTGGGAGTGAAAGTTATGGCCAAAACCGTGAGACTGCGTAAAAGGGTCGAAATTGGTCTCTGTTTAGACTGAGTTGAAGGCCATCTCGACCGGGGCAGATCCATCTTGGCCGGGGCAATGTTCATCTCGACCGGGGCGAATTACATTGGCGAAATTCTGGGAGTTTTTCACATATTTTGGGCGAGAATCGCTTAGGATTCAAGTTACATATCAATTTGGAAGCAATGAAGACCCCAAAAGGGAAGTTTCAACCAAGAAAATCATTCCTTTTGAAGCCATCAATTCAAGAAGGAAATTCCTACCATCCAAGGCCTCAACCCTACTACTATATAAACTCTTGAATAGCTCAGAATTAGGGTCCCTTTTTTCAGTTCTTTTTTTCAGTTGTTAATTTTTACTTTAATTTTCTGTTTTCACTTTAAGTTTTTGAGAATTACTCTTTAGTTTTTGTTGAACCTTTATTGTTTATAATGCAATGTTTTTCTTTAAGATGTTAGGCTAGAACCCTAAATAGGTTCTAGGATTTCTCCATCTGTAATGCATGCTTTGATTCAATAATTCAAACCCTTTTAAACTGGTTTAAATCCTATGTTTTTTTTAAAGTCTATTCTCATCGAAGGATCGAGAGATGAAGATTGAGGTAGGTTATAGTTATTAATCGAAAGACCGAGAGGTGAAGGTTAGTAATAGGAAGTTGGGATTTATTACTTTTGATTATCTATCCGACCAAGATGAATTCAATCATAGGAAAAATCTAATCTTTATTGAAATTAATTAACTTTGTGTGTTTGACATCGAGAGGAGATAACCACTAGTTAATAATTTAGGATTTAATTGCCTGACCAAGGAATTAATTCCACAGTAATAGATTTTCCACCAAAATATCTTTTCTGGGTTTGAATATTTGTTTCTTGCATGTTGATCAGATTGGTAGATCTCCCAAGAATCTGTGCTTTTTAATATTTGAATTTTCTCTCTTTAATTAATTGTCTTGAAAAAACCAAAAACCCCTTCAAAGTTTGATTCACCCAAACGAAAGTTCTGAAAACTATATTCATTACATTATTCTCCCTCGTTGCACTATCTCTGTGGGATCGACCAACCCTTGGGTTGTCTATAAATTTATTTGTCCTATGCTATAATCTGTATGCAGGTTTTTGCAATGATCAATGCGTATAGTAAATAAAACTGTAAATGAGGAAGGATATTTATAGTGGTTCGGTGCCTAAAGTCCTACGTCAACTCTTCGGATATCTGATCCAGATATTCACTAAGTAATGAAGATACAATCCTCACGATCTATAGCCAAATGTTGTAGAGACCTCCGTCCACAACAGAATGGATCACTCGCCCAGGCTGTCGTTCTTCACTCCTTCTTCCGTTCCTTGAAGCCAGGAAACTCCTCGAAATCTCCTCGGAACTAGCAGTCGTCAGAGTTGGACTGAGGACAAACCTCCCTTTTCCTCCTCCGGTAGGATGGATGGTAGAGTTCTTCCAAGAATGTATGCTGGTTGGCAATCGCCCGTAATAACCTTCTCTTCCTTTGAAAATCAGGCTTCTGTGTTCTCACTTGAGAAGTAAGAAGACCACGAGAGTAGATTAAATCAAAAGACTTTATCCTCGTGTACACAAGGTCACACAATGAATCTCGAGAGATTCCTTAAGCAATAATGCCTCATGTTCAATAAATGAACCACAGAGTTAATGCATTCTCATTTGAGAGCGTTTAATGCTTGAGCTTTAAATTCAGTAAAGTGATGGCATGTTTTTTGAGTCGAAGGTGTTTTTGTCTCTAATCCTCCTGCTATTTATAGTTTGAGATATGAAAATAGCCGGTAGAGACATTTTGAAGGATTTCCAATCAGAGTACATCATTCTCTGTAAAGTAGACCTGCTCCTCTGCATTTTCTGAGACACTGTCCTGCTTTTTGCAGGGCAGTTTGTACTTGATGTGTCAGATGGCGAACAACGTTGTACGCTAGTCGTAACTGAGTGTCGATTCGTCTCTTATCATTAACTTCTTTAATGTTATTCTATGACTGATCGACATCTTGCTGTTCACACATTCCTTAACGTGAAAGTGTCTTGGCTTGAAACTGTGAGCGACTCTCGACAATTTCTTTTTGAAAACTGTGTCTACAGTTTTCTTTGATATCCAAACCTTGACAGGTGAAAAACTGTTTGCACAGTTTTTTGCATCCGTTACTCTTCTCTATTTTTCTCGTCCTTTATACTTGACAGTTATCTCGTCTGGACGGCTTCTTCTTCAAAACTATTCTGTAGTTTTTATTGTTCTTTTCTCCTAGACTATTACAACTCGATCATCCTATACAAGGATTACATGAGGTAATAACTCTAAGGACTAGACTTTGGTTCACAGTTTTGACACATCAAAACTTTAATTTTAAAGGTAAGATTTCTACATTGATACCTAACAATTTCCCCCTTTTTGATGTTGTCAAAACCTTACCTCTAAGTCTATCTAAGTCGGCAAGAAGATGCAGTTGATATGAGTTTACAAAGTTTGTCAATCTAACATTGCACAAAACTGTGCTTCTTCTACACTCGACCTACTCTGAATGATCTTCCCCCTGAATGGGAGAGTAAGTCTCAATTTATATTAATCAAATTAGAGAGATAAGAGAAAAAAGATCGTTGATCACACAGGAATATGTGAATTCAGCCAGTCAAGAATCAAGGTAAGAGACAATGAGTAGTTGTCTTCAAATGAAAAGTTTTTCACTTTTCACTAGATATGTTCGATTACAAGTACATAAAAAGTTTTAAAACTGTGGTAATAAAAGAAGACACAGACAAAAAAAAATAATCTAGATACATAGAACTACTCCTTTTGCTTGTCTTGATTCTTGTCCTTCTCCCTTTCTTGACTTGAGGAATCTGCATCTTTTGGCTTTGAGGAAGTTGCGGCAGACGTGGAAAGTCCAGCTTGCGCCTTAAGAGTTGCGGTCACTTCCGTGAAGAGTTTCAAATCTTGTTCTCTGAAAGCCCTTACTGCTTCCAACTGCATTTTTATCTCTTCATCCCGCAATCTCTGTTGTTCTTCTCGCCTTCTGTGTTCCTCGTCTCGCTTTCTCTGTTCCTCGTCTCATCTTCTCTGTTCCTCATCTCGTCTTTCCCTCAATGTCAACTGCAGCTTCAAAGTTTCATCTCTTCTCTCTTCCCCCTTTTTCATAAAATCAAAAATAGTAAGAATCCGCTGATCAAACTATTGTTTAAGAGCATCATAGGGTAGAAGAGGTGCAGCCATAGAAATGGGGTCGCGAGACATTGTTCCTTCAAAGCTCCATGAGGTTGACTCTGAGATGTAGCAGTAGAAAGCTCGGGTGGAGGAGGAGCTTTTCTGGTTGCTTCCTCTTCCTCTCTTTGCTTTGCTGCTTCTGCTTCATTTCTTGCCTTTTCAGCAGCGGCCTCTTTTTCTTCTTTTCTATGTGCTTCAGCTGCTGCTTCTTCTTCTTGCTTTCTTTTGAGCTCAGCAGCTTCCTCAGCTCTTAGCTTCTGTTGTCCTGCTTTAATCCTTCGTTGCTCAACTTTGCAGTCTAATTTTAGAATCTTTTCTTCATCTTCGCAAATTTTCTGAGCTTTCTTAACAAAATATTCTTCAACATATTTTATTCGGAATAGCTGCTGAAACTGCTTTTTGAGAAGTAATTTCACTTATCGTTGAAGAACGAGCTAGACAGCTTTCTCGGCAGTCTCTGCAAGAGTTAATGCACATGAAAGTAGGATTGCTTGAGCAAGAGCTTCTTTATCTTCCTTTTTGAAGCACCATTTCTTCTTCTTTTTGAAACTGGGAGAGATGTGTCTTGAACATTTGCTCCTTGTCATTTAACTATTGTCGCTGTACATTCAGTTGCTCAAGAGCAACGTGATATTCAATGATCTTTCTTCTGATGGTTACTAGATTTGATGCTTCTTTGCTTGTAGCAGTCTCCTGTTGAAAATCATTTTGATCAGTTCCCCCTAAATTCGAGAAGAGAATGTTCTCTTTTTCTATTTCCTTAATTGATTTTTCTTCTGCAACGAAATCTTCAGAGACGGTGTGGCCATCCTCAGGCTGTCCTGGTCTATGAGATGTGGCTTTCTCAGAACTAGACGATGATGAGCATATCATCTCTTCAAGATCTACTTGTTGTTCTGTTGGGTAGATTCCAAGTCCCTCAAGGTGAAGACATTCTATATCTTAGTCGACATGTGCTCTAGGTTCTGAACAGTCTCTGGTGGTTTGGAGGATTGACCAGCCCCTTTAAGCGTAGCATCGAATTGCAATTTCTTGGCAGCTGTTCTCATTGGTTTTCCATGATTCTTCTTCTTTCTCTTTGGACTTTGGAGATGGTCACGGACAGTTTGTTTACCTTTCACAGATTGCTGTGAATCTTCTCCAGAGTTTATCTCTGTTTGTTTCCTCTTACTCATGTTTCCCCCATGTTCAGGCTTTTGAGCGGAGGTGCCGATTTTCTTAGATTTCTTGCAAGCCTCAACAGTTCGAACTGGAGGAAAGGCAGCGAGAATCTCAGTTGTCTCTGCATCCACTTCTTTGTCGTCAAAACTATCATGTCCTTCATCATCACCATTGTTTCCTCTATCATCTCTTTCATCTTTGTGAATCAAACGGTAGACTGAATCCTTTGGTGGAATGAAATCGGACGGTATGAGGTCTTCCCCCTCATCTCGTATCCCTAGAACACTCTCAAGAAGGTAGCTAACTTTCAAACCAAAACTGACCCTCGAAGAAAACTTTCCTTTCGTTTGGATGTCCTTGTTTTTCTTCGCATTCTCCAGCAATCGCCCAAAGATATATGTGGCCCAATTTCCTCCAGGGCAGTCATTAAGAACCATCATCAAAACATATTTGGGACTGCTTAACTCAGATAAGGATCCAATCCCACAATAGATCATCCTGAATGTGATCTCACTGAGTGTCTAATAGAATGGGTTCAGTTCACATACCTTGGTGGCGGTTCTGGATTTTTCATTAACCTCTGACTTTTTCCACTTCAACCAATGAGTCTTCAATGCCTCCTTATTATCATGAAGATAACTGGGGATGTGGACTCCTGTCTTAGGTAGATTAAGATGTTGAGCGTTGAGAGCGGGATCAACCCTTATATCCGTTGAGGCAACATTCATCTGGAAGAATTGATTATTTTCGACAAATGTCACATTTTCGTAGAACTCGGCTACACGTTTTGGGTTGAATCTCTGGGAGGTGCTGTCAGAAACTTCGTTAGTTTCTCTTTAATGAGCTTCGCGACATTCTCTGTTGCAATCGCCTCGTCTGTGGTGATTGAGAAGAAATTCTTTCAATTTAAGATTATGTCTTTTACGACTTGCGATGCTCGAAACTGTTGGTAGGTGACGCCAAAATCGTCAACTCTTTTGTAATAGTTTGTCTTGCGAAGTCTTCTCAGTGACGATGAACGGTTCAGGATTATCAAAGATGCTGGCATCCTTTATTTTAGTTTTCTCTTTCGGCATGATATAGAGATGAATGTAGAGGGTTTGAAGACTTTGAGTAGAAACCTTTAGTTTTTCTTGACTGATTGACTCACAGTGAGTGGGGTGTTCAAGAGAGTGTCGAAGACAACGACGCAAAAGGGTTTAAGAGATTTTAGTGATCGGTTTTCTAACAAAATCATAGGCTGAGATTGAAACCCCTTTTTGCCTTGAACGACTGAGATAGATGATGACGTAGGCACCTGTTCACATCGCCTGGCACGCCGTGTAGTGGCGCATGAGAGGGTCGACGTGGCTCTGAGTAATACGCCATTGTGCTATCCACATTTAATGCGACGTGCAGCCGAAACCTTCATCAAAATCAAAGATTCGCGCCTTTGACTAAGGCAGTTTTCTCTCTCTCCTGTATTCCTCTAAAATGCTTAAAATAAATAAAAGACTATCTTTAGGATGGAAAACTTGAGCAACTGTGTTCTTTTGCTAGTTAGAAACTGTCTCTCCTTTCGATATATAACACTGTGACCTTGATAGTTTCTCCGTGCATTTTCCAATTAGTTCTTGAACTTCGTTCATAGACTTTAATGAAGTCTGGGAATCGACATTATTGTTTTTGACCCCTTTACTGACTCTGAGTTCATAGTCTTCTAATCATATACCCGTATATCCATTTTGTATGGCTCGATGTGGTTGGTAGGCATTGACTGATGACTCATCCATTTCTGACTCTGAACTATGAGGAGTCGTATCCAGCATTAAAGTGATTTGCCACCTTTTCGATTGATGCACAAAATAGCCTATAAATGTAATTTTATCAAGGTAGGAAACACACACAATCCTTCTTCCAAAATATGTCAGAGCTTCTAGAAATATGTCTGCCTCATCTTCTTCTTCTTCCCCTTTTAATCTTACAAAGGAAATGAGGAAAATTTCCATCCAGAGGAACAAGATTCTGGATGAGACGAGCCTTGGTGCAAGATACTGGAGAATTCCAGAGGTTCATGATGGAGTGGTGGACAACTTGACAACTCATGATCTTGAGCGTTTTGTAACTATAACACCCAATTCCTTTCATGCAGATGTGCTAAAGTTGGTGACTTACCATGCCAACGTGTCCGATGAGGAGATTTACTGCAACATCAATGGCGAAGAATTCTTCTGGTCAGCGGATAATTTTGTAGATGTGTTCGAGCTTTCTCAAGGTGGAACGTTGGTTCTACACTATCGATGGGAAGAGACAGCTCCAGAATGGTCATCTTGACAAGATTGGAGAGTATGCGACATTAATTTCCTTCTGTCTGTGTCGAGTGGATTTCTCAAGTTGCGTTACAGAGTATGCTACGATGTTATTAATCATACGGTGATCTGTATTTCTCCTGAAGAAACTGACTTCTCTCCGGCTGTCTAGAAGGCAATGTTGGCATTTGAGGACCAAGCTTCAGTGAACTGGGCAGAGTTAATCTTTGATCGCCTGAGGAAAGCCCTACTGAAACTGCCTGAGAACACTGTCCCCTATGGCATGCAGCTGAGTTGGCTTCTTGAGAACCATATTCCATACTTGAAGGAAGGTCCACCGAATCTAGTTGGATCTGACTACTACCCCACTTAGATGAATGTCCGCCCTTTCACAGCCAGAAAAAACTGAATTGATGTAATTGCACTTTTTCCCTTTTGAATATGTACTCAGCACCATCTTTTGTCATCAATGATTGGCTTTCCCTTTATCTTTAAGCTCTTCTGCCAACTGAATGTACCATGCTTTCATTAGATGATAATTCTCTGACATGCGTCTGTCACTTGGAGTTGTTGGACAAATTTGAAAATATTGCTGATACACGGCAATTGTCGAGCATTTAATGTTAACATTTTAGATTCTAAATTGGAATCGTGGAGCGTTGTGTCTTTATGGAACGTTGTGTCTTCTATTTAAGAGGATAGTCATCTTTTCGAACGTCGCATGATTTCATCTATAAGTATACCTTTCTCAAGGCATTGAGAAGCACACCAACAATTTTCTCACAGATATTTGAGAAGTAATTTAACTTCACTCATCAGTTATATGTTCTCTACGGATGATATCTCCATCGATCGGAACAAGATTCCATAAGTATGGATTGGAGGTCCATTATTGAACTGACCCCCAATTGTTTGGCAAGATCACTAGGGGATTGAAAGCCAATGGTCTTGAGATGTTTGTGAGCCGAAGGCCTTTCAAATTTCAGGAGAGTACGCTGAAGGTATTTGCTCACACTAGCTTTGTTTTAGAGGAAGGCAAAATCTTTGGTAACATCAACGGTAGATAGATTTGCTAGTCTTCTAAGTCTTTTTTCAATGACTTTGGACTCGTTCATGGTTATACACCAGTCATGAACTTCTTCCATTATGAAACGGCTCCTAAATGATCTGCTTGGCACCGATGGAGGGGTATTGATATTGATTTCCACCTCAAGGTCTCATCATATTGGCTGATTCCTCAATATCGAGTGATTTTTGACATCATCATTCACATGATTGTTGGAAACCCTTTATCGGACAGGGACTTCTCTCCGCCAGTCTGGAAAGCTATGTTGTCCTTTGTTGAAGAAGAGGAGGTTGACTGGGCTACCTATGTCTTCTACCAGGTGCGGGAGGCATTAGAGCATTTGCCTGACGTCCTAGTTCCTTACGGGATGCAGCTGAGCTGGCTTCTGGAGCAGGAAATTCCATTCCTTGTGCAAGGTTGGACCAACATCGAGGATTCTGACCTCTATCCTCTGAGGCCTCATCCCTCTCACTGACAGGAAGCAATTTTTATTTTCTTCGTACATTTTAAGATTTCTGCTTCCGTAATGTACTCCTTTTTAATGAAATGAAATAGAATTGTTCCCTTGTTTCAATCTTGAGTGAATTCCTAATTGTGCAACTTTAACTGTGCGCTTCATACAGTTTTCCATGGTGCTGCTTTGTGGACTCTCAGTGTTTGAACCCCTTTCCAAGGAATTGATCGTTATATTTGAGAGATCATAACCCTATATTTATGATATGGCTAGACATTGAGGCTACACACTTAACCTTCTGTCTTCTTTGCCTTCCTATCCATTTAGGAGTGATGCGACGCAGTAGTTGGCATTTAATCCTGACTCATCGATCGTCGCACAGAGATCTCCAATAAATACCTTGTCACGAAATAATATTTGTCACCTCACATCGGCACTTGCTTCTTTGTTCCTTGCAATATCTTTGAAGGAAATGGATCCTTCACCTAGCATTGTGAACGAAATTGCGAGGATCTCTATCTAGAGGAACAACATCCTGGATCTAGGTGGGTTCTGGCATCAGAACTAGAAAACTCCCACCGTCTTCAATGAGGTGATGGAGAAATTGCAGGCCAGTAGTATTGAAATCTTTGTGACCAAGGAGCCGCATTCCTTCCACAAGGATTTACTGAAGGTGCTCGCCTACAATTCCACAGTCACAGAAAAAGATATCTACTTCAATCTTAATGCGGAGGAGTTCTTTCTGTCTGCTGACTATCTCGCTATCAATTTTGGGCTCAGACAGAACGACATCCCGGTCTAGGATTATCTCAAGGATGACACTGCGCCTGAGTGGTCAGCGTGGCAGGGGTGGAGGGTAGCGGAGGTAGGGTTCCATCCAACTGTTACTAGCGAGTTTCTCAAGCCGCGCTATAGAGCGACTTTCAACATAATTAATCAGATGGTGGTTGGCAACACCTTTCTGGATACAGAATTTTCAGTGCTAGTATGGAAGGCAATGATAGCATTTGAGGATCAGGCCGAAGTAGACTGGGCAGCTTTCATCTTTGACCACCTGATGATGGCCTTTCGTAATCTTCTTGAGGTCGCCATCCCGTACGGCATACAACTGGGCTAGCTGATTGAAAAGAGAATCCCTCTCTTTGCTGAAGATGGGTCCAAACTGGTTTCCATCGATTACTACCCACCAAGAAGTATATCCACCCGCTTTTTGTAAATATAGATTTCTTGTGTATTGCTTGGACATTGTATCCTCCTCCTTACTTAATGAATGAAGTAGTCGTTTTCCCTTCGACTTTAACACATAGTAAACAATCTCATAAATGGATTGTATGACTTAAATAATAACCACACTGTTATGCATCAGATCAGTTTTCATCTCCTTCTCTTGAGATTTCATCAAACTCTAGAAGACCTAGTTTGATGCATAGCTCTTTCAATCGAGCCTCAGGTAGCGGTTTGGTGAAGATGTCCGCTAAATGGTCCTCAGTTCTAATATATTCCACCGAGATATCCTCCTTTTCAACATGATCATGAATGAAATGATGACGAATATCAATGTGCTTCGTCTTCGAGTGTAAAATTGGATTCTTCGAGATAGAAACTGCACTTTTGTTGTCGCAGTAAATAAGAACACATCAGTGTCTATTACATAATCCTTAAGCTACTGCTTCATCCATAGCAATTGAGCACAACAGCTGGCTGCTGCCACATATTCCGCCTCAGTTGTCGATGTAGGCACGGAATGTTGCTTCTTTCTGAACCAGCTAATCAGTTTATGACATAAAAACTGACATGTTCCACTTGTGCTTTTTCTATCTATTCTGCAGCCTCCAAAATCTGAATAAGATAATCCATTTAGCATGATTCCATCAGTTTTGGGATACCAGATACCTAGGGACTCAGTTTTCTTAAGGTATCTCACGACTCTCTTTGCCGCTTCAATGTGGGACTTCTTAGGATTCGCCTGGAATCTTGCACATACTCCCACTACATAAGATATATTGGGTTGATTGGCATTTAGATACAGTAGAGACCAAATTATTCCTCTATAAGCAGTTGGATCGATAGGTTCTCCTTCTTCATCGAGAGTTATCTGAGAACTGGTGCTCATAGGAATCCTTAGTGGCTTTGTCTTTTCCAGACATAATTTGTTTATTAGGTCTTGAGTGTATTTCTTCTAACTTATAAAAATCCCTTCATCAGACTGATCAACTGGTAAACCAAGAAAGTATGTCATCTTGCCCATCATACTCATCTGAAATTTATTCTGCATTAACTGCGCAAACTTTTTGCATAACTTGGTGTTCTTTCAGCCGAAGATGATGTCGTCTACATAGATCTGAACAAGTAAGATGTCCTCTCCATCCTTTATCTTGAACAAGGTTTGATCGATAGCTCCCTTTTCAAATCCACTTTGGAGCAAAAACTGTGAGAGTGTTTCATACCATGCTCTAGGTGCTTGCTTCAATCCATATAAGGCTTTCCTCAGCTTGTAGACTTTGTTTCCTTGCTTGAAATGTGGGGGTTGTTCGACGTAGACCTCTTCCTTTAATTCGCCATTAAGGAAAGAACTCTTCACATCCATCTGAAGAACTGTGACGTTGTGGTAAGCTGCATATGCCAAGAATATACGAATAGTTTCCAATCTAGCAACTGGTGCGGATGTTTCATCAAAGTCTATCCATTCAAATTGTGCGTACCCCTTAGCAACTAATCTTGCTTTGTTTCGAATGATGGTACCGGTCTCATCTCTTTTATTCTTGAAGACCCACTCAGTACCAATCACGGACTAATGTGTAGGTCGATCCACTAGATACCACACATTGTTGCGAGTGTACTCATTTAGCTCTTCCTGCATCGCATTTATCCAATCGTTGATTGAAGATTTTCTGCAATCATCACAGGCTCAATCTGAGATAAGAAGCAAGACATCAATGCAGTGCCTTGTCTGGTTCGAACATGATTTCCAATATCATCGAGGATGGCTTCCATGGGATGATCTCTTAGCCAACTAGGCTTCTTCACAGGAACGACTTCAGCAGGAGTAGTTGGATTCTCAGAAGCTGTAGGATGTTCCTCATGAGATGGTACACTTCTAAGTTCTGGAACTGTTTCGCCTTCTTGTTCTAGAACTGTTCTTTCTCCTTGTTCTGGAACTTCGTCATCTTCTTGTTTTGGAACAACATTCTGATCAGCATCTGGATTCTGAATTGCAGTTGGCTCGTCAGTTCAGTCTGCTTCCTTAGTGGCCTCAAGGTTGATTTCCTTGGCATCAGCTTGCTCCGCTTCCAAAACCGTTGCATTAATCTCATGGGGCTTCTTTTCACTTGATTCTTCGATATTAATGAACTTTAAGGCCTCATCAATGACATTGGCATCATTGGCCCACTCGACTGCTTGGGGTTCAGCCGAAGCGACTGGAGTCTCGGAGATATCATTCATAGATCTAGTTAGAGGAACTGATTGATTATGATCAAGATCATTTCTAGGTTCCTCATTGACATCCTTGATCTCATGATTTTCCAGACCCAGTTCTTGAAGTGTCCTACGCAGAAGAGTAGTTTCATAAAAAACAACAAGTCATGTTATTTCCACAAGCAGGGTTGTCTTATTGAATACCCTATATCCCTTATATGAATGATGTCCATACCCAAGGAACACTCCTTCATCAGCATTAGGGCTAAAAGTATTCAATTGAGACTCCCATTATTGTGAATATAACATAGTAAACCAAAAGCACGAAGATTAACTATTGAAGGCTTACGACCATTGTAGATCTCGTAAGGAGTCTTGTGCAATTGCGTGTTGAATGCACCTCTATTCTACGTGTAGCAAGCTGTCATCAAGGCTTCTCCCCAAAATCCTTTTCCAAGGTCGGTCTTGGCCATCATAGTTCTTACTGCTTCTTTGAGTGTTCCGTTCCTTCGCTCAGTAAGACCATTTTTCTGAGGAGTTCATGGAGTAGACCTCTCATGCCCAATCCCAATTTTAGCGCAGAAGTCCATAGAGGTCCATTAGAAAACTCTGTCCCATTATCGGACCTAATCCTCCTTTGTCATTCGGAAGACGGGTAATCAGTTCAGGTAGCTGAATTTTGACTTCGTCTTTGGATTTGAGCAGCACCACCCACGTATATCTTGAGTAGTCATCAACAACCACTAATGTATATATTCTTTTTCCAATTGTGGGTGGGGTAGCTAGACCAATCAAATCCATGTGGAGCAGTTCCAAGATCCGTTTTGTGCTTGCTATAACTGACCTGTTCTTGAAAGAGGCTCTTGTCTGTTTCCCGAGCTGACAAACTTTACAGAATCCTTCTTTCTGGAACTTCTTCTGTGGAAATCCTTCAACTAAATTATGCTTCGCCAGATGTCTAATTGAGTTGAAGTTCAGATGACTTAGTCTTTTTTGCCACAACCATTTAACACCTTCTGAGGAACTGTGCGCAAGGAGGCAGGTTCCCTTTTCTCCACTAGACCAATCAACAATATAAAGACCTCATCTTCTGATTTCTCTGATTATGGTCTTGTGAGTCACCTTGTCTATGATGTGGCATTCTGATTCTTCAAAACTGACTATTTAACCACTCTCACTCAGTTGGCTTATACTTTGAAGATTGTGCTTCAGATTTAAAGACCAAGGACACGTTGTGAATGATGATTCCATTGTGCTCTACACATCCTTTTACAATTACATTTCCCTTGGCCTTGTTCCCAAAAGTGACCGATGCTCCTTCGTACATCACAATATTCTTGACTAGATTCTTATGTCCTGACATGTGAGCCGAGTATCCACTGTCTAATATCCATGATTTTGCTTTCTTCTGAGAACTCGGTCCATGCAAGATAGAAAATTTATTTAGGTCCCCATCTCCTTTCGGGCCCTGCAAAGTCAGTCATGTGGATCCAACCTTTTGGTATCCACACCTGTTTCACTCTTACAGTTCGTGAAACTAAAACACTCTTTGGTGATTGATCAACCTTACTTCTAAAATAATATGTGCTGTTTGAATGCATGTTGTGAGAGGTTGTTGTGTGTGAACTCTTCCTGAAATGATGGTTCTTGTGAAGGGATTCGTGAACTAAATCACGAAGTCCGTTTGCCAAGATCGATAATTGAAATATATATAATAAATTGCTATGCCTATGATTATTCCTAGCATGCTCCTATTGATTATGCATAAGGGGATTTATGCGGGATACCTGGATTGTAGAAACCTGAAGAACGAGTGCGTAGAGATTTGATCCTCGATCCTTTTCCCACGCACCAAGATTTATTCCTAACAGATTGAGGAATTAAGACCGTGAAAATTAATATATAATTTTTGAAAAACAAGAGGGAGAGAAGAAAGAAAATGATCTTCCTGATCTGATCTTCTGATCTGTATCCCAACTCCAATCCGAATATCTGGTGAAGATTCCCTTCAGATTCCTTGCCCGGATGAGAAGCAGGATTTCCTCCTCGTGTGTCAGATCTAGTCGATCACCATAGCTCCAAAAATACAGGTTTGCTGTGCTGCAACATATGATCTTGTGGTGTGTTGTGATCTGAGAAACTGAGGCCTACTTATAGGAAAATATTTGACTTCTATTGGGCATGAGTTTTCTTGGGCCACACTAGGGACCAGAATGCAAATAAAAACAAGGTCTATCAATTAATTAATTCCCTTATTCAACCCAGAATATAATTAATTAATTAATATTGATTCATTCCACGAGAGAATCAATAATATCCTACCTATTTGTTACCACGTCTTGAGGTACTGGTTCCATGGGCCGGGTTTATCCCCACATTTAAGGTTACATACATTCTTTAATTAATTTAAGCTCTGACAAGCCATTAAATTAATTAACATCTTATATTTCTGAGTCAATCCACACAAACCTTTTCACTTATGCTTGAACTTAATCAGCCTGCAGGACTTTAGCATAACGAACCTTTTGAGCTGATCAGAGAATGACACCATCCTATACTAGATGTGGTTACCAAGTTCCAGTACCAGACAGTCATATACAAATTGCTATCACCCCAAATACAGATATACAAGCTCAACTAGAGCCTTTCACTGCAACTCAAAGTGATACACAATCTGTGTATACTTTTGTACCTTCATATAGGCTTAGGATCTCATCAAGTCATAGAGATCTAGATTCTTTTAATGTTAGATAAAAGAATCAATCTCGACTTAGGTCCTTATCAATGTGTGCCCCACACCAGTATATCAAGCCATCCAAGATAAGATGCTTATTACTGCGTATGCTGCAGCCTACACCGACAGTTTATCCTGGAACTGTCTCAACTGTGATAACTATTTATATCTCGCTAGGTCAAATGATCCATACGATTTTCCGTGATCTACTACACACCGTATGATCTCCCTATCCACGAGATAAGAGGATAATTGCGTTTGCGACACATGTTTGTTAATTCAGACAGGAGATAAACATACAACATTTATGATACCCAGTATATTAAACAATCGACCTTGTTCATAATATACCAATCATAATGATTTCAGTATATAAATCCATCAATCTCCCACTTATACTAAAAGCATTATACAGGTTCTTTCCAGAGTATAACGTGTCTAAACTAATCTAGCTATTACATCAATAATTCTACGTGGCTGGCTTTGCCCTCAGCCCAAGGTTACGTACATGCATCTCGTAGACCTTCCAAGGTAGAGCTTTTGTGAGTGGATCTGCTAGATTATCTTTTGTGTCAACCTTCTAAACTAGCACGTCACCCCTTGCTACGATTTCTCGTATAATATGGTACTTCCTCTAAATGTGTTTTGTTGCTCTGTGAGTTCGTGGTTCCTTTGAATTCGCCACAGCTCCCGAATTATCATAATATACCGTGATGGTCTTTGGCAGCTTAGGAATCACGTCCTACTCCAAAAGGAAGTTTTGTAATCATACTGCTTCTTTCGAAGCTTCAGAAGCTGCCACATATTCCACTTCCATGGTGGAGTCAGCAATGCACTTCTGCTTTGCACTCCTACAAGATATGGCCCCACCTCCCAATGTTAACACATAGCCAGAGGTGGACGTCTTTTCGTCTCGGTCTGCCTGGAAATCTGAATCCGTATAACCCACAGGGCCTAACTACTCACACTGATAGACGAGACAATAGTCTCTAGTCATTTTCAAGTATTTGAGTATGTGCTTTACCGCGGTCCAATGCGCCTAACCAAGGTTAGACTGATATCTTGCTACCATGCCTACAACAAACCAGATATCTGGCCTCGTGCATAGCATTGCATACATGAGGCTCCCCACGGTTGATGCATATGGCACGTTGCTCATCTCATCTTTCTCATTTTTTATCACCGGATACTGATCCTTGGAAAGACGTATGCCATGTCTGAAGGGTAACAGACCTTTCTTGGCAGTTTCTATGCTGAAACGGGCAATCACAGTATCCACATATGACCCTTGAAGCAAGGTCAGCATCCTTTTATTGCGCTCCCGCAATACTTTTACCTCTTATTATGCTCCCGCAAGGTCAGTCCACTGGGTTGTAATCCTATTGTCTGACAAGTACTGCAAGAACTGGTTACTGATGTATTCTCCACCACGATCCGATCGTAGTGTCTTGATAGTCTTACCAAGCTTGTTTTCTACCTCAGTCTTAAACTCATTGAATTTCTCAAAGCATTCAGACTTGTAGCTAATCAAATAGACATATCCGAATCTTGAGTAATCGTCAATGAATGTGGCGAAGTACTCATAACCTCCATGAGCTTGCATGGACATTGGTCCACATAAGTCAGAGTGGATCAATTCCAACACATCCTCTGCTCGAGACTAACTTGCCTTAAAGGGCTAGGTCGTCATATTTCCCTCTATACAGGATTCACAGATTTGATGCGGTACCACTTGAAAAGAATCCAAGAGCCCATCGCATGATAATCTTTTAATCCTCTTTAGATTGATGTGACCTAGTCTCAAGTGCCAGAGATATGTTTGATCCTTATCGGAAGAAAACTTTCTCTTTAAATGATTATTATTATTGGATGAGTTTGCAACATTCATGAAAGATTTATGCATACAATCAATGATATAGAGAGAGTCAATCAGTTTGCCACGATAGATAACACCGTTATTCCCAATGATAGAAACTCCACTATAAAAAATAACTGAATATTCATCCTAAACAACTTGGAATCTAAAATTAAGTTTCGCCAAAAAACCAACACATATAAAACATCTCTGAAAATCAAAACATTGTTTTCAAAGCATAAAGTAAAATCTCCAATGGCTACTGATGAGACTCGCTCTCCGCTGCCCATTGAGATGGTAATCTCGTCATGCATCAGCTGCCTTGTCGGCCTGAACCCCTGCAAAGTATAACAAACATGATCAGTAGCTCCAGTATCCACTACCCAGGAATGAGAAGAAATCGATGCTGAACATGTTTCCGTAATAAATGCACATGACGTACCCTGTCTACCCATGCTAGGCACTAGACAATCTACTTCACTTCCCTTGAGTTTGCATGGCCTGGTGATGACTTCTGCTAGATCAACTTCATCTAACCTTTTTAGCATTTCTTTTGCTTTAGCCTTTGTCAAAGGCTGACAATGTTGGAGCAAACTCAAACGCTATCATGTCAGATTCCTCTCGCAATAGGGCCCCGAGTAACTCATAAAGAGGAAACATGCGCCTGGCACCAAGAGACTTGATGAAATCATTATAAGAATCAGATAGAGTGTACAGGACAATGTTTATTTCTGCCCGCTTATTAATTTGTCCACCTCTCTTTCTGTACTTTCTCATAATTCCCATCATACTGATGAAGTGCAGACCAGGTCCACCCACAAGATTATAACTGACAGTTCGTCTCACCTTCCCATATACTTTCACAAGGTCCCTCCATATCTCAACAACAGTCCGGTACTTCTTGTACATGAGCTATAATTCTGTAGACGGATTGTTAATGATGAGAGTGTGGGCAAACTCAATGGCAGCTTTCCATCTTTCATAGAATTCTCACTCATAACCAGTACAGTTCCAATACTTGGGAGATAGAGGGTCCATGTAAAGTACATAGGCATGTTTTGCTGTGCCGAGTATTTCCATGAAGCAAAACTTCCACTCAGGAAAATTCGGACCAGTTAAAGGGTTTGATGTTAAGAGGTTAATGATATGAGCAATAGACATATCTAAAAACAATAAATTAAAGCTGAAATTAAAACATAGTCGCAAACAATTGAAATAATTAAATATTGAAACCTTATGATAAAACAATATGAATGTTTCCTCCAATTTGCCTAAGTATTACTATTGCAAGCCACACATGTGGACGTTTACAACAAAACACTTAACCAGACTGCATCTTTCAATTCCAGTCCTTTTATTCCAATCCATGTCCAGGTTCCTTAGACAAATGGAATTAATAATTGGAGACTAACTTAAGACCATATTATCCTACTGAGCAGGGACATCACAAATGAGATATACTCTGGAAAATATCTAAGCTAGCTTACCACCAAAACCAACCCTCCCATATAATGATCTGCTAGGACACACCCTGATCCCTTATAATAAGGTTGTCTCATTTAATTCAATCCCTAGAGAACTTATGAAACCTCAACACGCAAGCTACACATGTAGACGTTTACGCATGAGCTCCCACTTCTCACATGAATTAAATGTTTGTTTTAAGAAATCCTATCTATTAGAACTTATGAATAATAAATTAAGTAAGCTACACATGTAGACGTTTACCTAATAAATTACCAACTTCCAATAAAGGATCGCTTTGTGGAGGTCTTATTAAATAATCAGCTTAGTAATTTAAATTCATAAGGTTCAATTGCACAGATTATTTTTATGTAGCCATGATTATAACATTGCTAAAATTCTATCATGCACAGTATGAACCCCGAATTTATAGTTATAATTAATTACATAAAATAAATCACAAAGCATGCTTTAAAGCTGTTAATAAAAGCAATAAACGTGATCCTATTATCTACAACATGCTTATTTGCTGCGCAATTAATTTAAACACATATATCATGCAAAGACAAATAATAAAGCAAATAAAAAATGTCCTAGTGGACTCATGATACGAAATTAAGAAATAATCCTATCTATTACAGTTTGGAATTATTTCACAGATCTTCGACTGGGCTCCCACTACTTGGACTGTGATATGATTTTATTTTCTGAAAATTGGGCCTCCAAGATTTGATTTATCAGAAAATTGGACAACTGGGCCAGTTAACCATATCGCGGGCCAGACACTCATTGCAAGCCCGATATCCTGCGAGAACTCGGCCTGACGAGCCATCACTGGCGAACCACCACCGTCGGCGAGGGCTGCCAGAATTGCGCAGCAGCCATGCACGCATGTTACATTGCTTCAGCCTGCGATTCCGGCTCCTCCGGCAGTCGCCCGCTTGGCATGCGGCCGCCCCGGCTTGCGCCGCCATCGCCCATCCATGCCGGCCTCATCTTTTCTCTCGTCGGCGTCCCTGGCTCACCGGAAACGTGCTCAGATGCGTGGTGAGGGCGTGCGGCCGGCGACAACTCATAAACCCTAGGGTTTTTCGCTGTCATCTCCGCGCCACCCCTCCACCGTCCTTCACTAATTCCACCCCCGGAGCCATGCCGTCCACCTACTGCTCTGTCGATGTTGAAGAGCGCGAGCCCGCTGCCGGTGAGCGCGCGTAGGGTCGCGCGGTTCCCTTGCACGCACACAGAAACTTAACGTTCCGCCGTGTCGCGCGTGCCCCTTGCGCCCAGACTGGCGCCACTCGCCATCCCGGCCAGGCCTCCGCCTCCCTGCGTCGTCGTCCTGGAGCCCCGCACGCCGCCGGCCGGCCTTGGGCCAAGCTATTGCTGCCTCGCGCCACTCCCAACGTGCCGCTATTGTGGCTGCCGCGCGCCACTCCCGCCGTGCCGCCTGCTACTCGTGGTTTCTCGATCGCCGTGCATAGCCACCTGCTGTGCCGATGCCGTCGTGCGCCGCCGCGTGCGTCGTGCAGTTTCCATTGTTCTTCGTGTTCTTCATGTTCTTGGTGTTCTTCATTCTCCCTTTTACAGATTTAATTTGAAATTGAAAAGAAAATTAGATTGAATTGCATCCTAATACAATTTTGAATTTTAAATCTAACAACAGATTTATCTCATGGGTGAAAAATGAATCCTTATAAAAGGGCGGATTAACCCGAGAACCATGAGGAACAAAAAAAAAATCATACAATCCAAATCCCATTCATGCATTTATTCAATAATAATTATCATGCATATCATAGGCATTATTATTTTTCCTGACAGAGCAAATTAATCAACCTGACTCTGAGACCAATTGAAGGGATTCGTGAACTTAATCACGAAGTCTGTTTGCCAAGATCGATAATTGGAATATAAAAAATAAATTGCTATGCCTATGATTATTCCTAGCATGCTCCTATTGACTATGCATAAGGTGGTTTATGTAGAATACCTGGATTGTAGAAACCTGAAGAACGAATGTGTAGAGATTTGATCCTCGATCTTTCTACCCACGCACCAAGATTTATTACTAACAGATTGAGGAATTAAATCTATGAAAATTAATATATAATTTTTGAAAAACAAGAGAGAGAGAAGAAAGAAGATGATCCTCCTGATCTGATCTTCTGATCTGTATCCCAACTCCAATCCGAATATCTGGTGGTGATTCCCTTCGGATTTCTTGCCTTGTTTAGAAGCAGAATTTCCTCCTTGTTTCTCAGATCTAGTCAATCACCACAGCTCCCAAAATACTGGTTTGCTGTGCAGTGACATATGATCTTGTGGTGTGTTGTGATTTGAAAAACTGAGGCCTATTTATAGGAAAATACTGGACTTCTATTATGCCTGAGTTTTAATGGGCCAAACTAAGGACCAGAATGCAAATAGCAAATAAGGCCTATAAATTAATTAATTCCCATATTCAACCTAGAATATAATTAATTAATTAATATTAATTCATTCCACCAGAGAATCAATATTGTCCTACCTATTCACGTTTTGAGGTACGGGTTGCATGGGCTCGATTTATCCCCACATTTAAGGTTACAAACATTCACTAATAAATTTAAGCTCTGACAAGCCATTAAATTAATTAACATCTTATATTCCTGAGTCAATCCATTCAAACATTTTCACTTATGCTTGAACTTAATCAGCCCGCATGAATTTGGCATAACGAACCTTTTGAGCTGCTCAGGGAATGTCACCATCCTATACTGGATGTGGTCACCTAGTTCCAATACCAGACAGTCATATACAAACTGTTATCACCCAAGATACAGATATACAAGCTCAACTAGAGCCTTCACTACAACTCAAAGTGATACACAATCTGTGTATACTTCTGTACCTTCATATAGGCTTAGGATCTCATCAAGCCATAGAGATCTAGATTCTTTTAATGTCAGATAAAAGAACCGATCTCGACTTAGGTCCTTATCAATGTGTGTCCCACACCAGTATACCAAGCCATCCAAGATAAGATGCTTCTTACCGCGTATGCTGTAGCCTACACCGACAGTTTATCATGGAACTGTCTTAGTTGTGATAACTATTTATATCTCGCTAGGTCAAATGATCCATATGATCTTCCGTGATGGACTACACACCGTATGATCTCCCTATCGACGAGATAAGAGGATAATTGCATTTGAGACACATGTTTGTTAATTCAGACAGGAGATTAAAATACAACATTTATGATTCCAAGTATATTAACCAATCGACCTTTTACATAATATACCAATCATAATGCTTTCAGTATATAAATCCATCATCTGGAAGGAGTCTCGAGAACTTGTTCTCGGGTGTATAGCCATCACAGTCTTTTGAGCGTAAACTATCTTGACTCTGGCCTCGAATAGGTGTTCCTCCTATTCGGATATTTTTTATAATGAACCTGAGTTCTATCATAACTTCTCGGATTATTATCTGGTTGTCGAACTGGCTTCCTTGCAACATTTACTTGTTGCTTAGTTGTTCTTGTTGGTAAAACTTGATTCCTCGCATAAGGAACATTAAGCTTATCCAATTTAGAGGGAAGATCAGTTTTCCTCTCGATAGTATGCTTATCTAGTTTACGAACTGTGCTAGCTCTCTGTCGAGGTGCCAGTTTTGGGTCAGTTTTCGACCAACATTTGGTCTTGACATTTTGCTTAACTGGCTTTTTGGAATTGAACTTTCCTTTCTCCAACATAGTACCTTAAGTGAGTTTTGCCTTAACAAAGCCTAAGTATGTTTTCTCAGTTCCTGAAATGGATGCATGATAGCTTAAAACTTCCTTTTCATTAAGACACTGCATAAATACAAGTCTGAATTTATCGGATGATGGTCTTTGAACATTCAAAATCTCTTTCAATTTTCTTGAGCTCTTTTTAAATGAACAGTCACACTTAATAGGCTCACGCACTTTTAAAGAATCACACTCTTTTGAAACATTTTTGAAATCTTTAAGAAGTTTAAAATGTTTTTCTTTTAGATATTTCAATTCATCACTAAGTGACCTCGTTCTTTTGACTTCATCGTTCAAAACTAAAATTTCTGATTTCAGTGAGGCATTTTCACTAATTAATGTATCTTTAATCTCATGAAAATTTTCATATTCTTTTACAAAAATTTCAAGCGAAACGTCCTCTTAACTTGAATGACAGGGTTCAGAATTAACTTCAAAACATGTAGATACACTAGATGAGTGAAGATTAGTTACCACTATTTCGCGATTTGAAATGTTGTCTTCTCTATCAGTAACATCTCCATCAATGGTTGCCATGAAGGCAAGGAATGGTTGCTCATCATTTTCATCCTCAGATGTATAGTAGCCATCATCATGGTCGGGTACGTCTAGCACTTCAGTTCTTGTGATCATTGCTTGGGCAACAACTTTGGATGCTCTCATTTTAAACACCTTTTCAGTTTGTCTCTCTCCTCTTGAGAAACTAGAGGGCATTCGTACTTCAGATGATCTGGAGAGTTGTATTCGTAGCATGTGCGTGGCTCTCTCTTTGTGAACCTTTGCTCACTAGACTGAGCTTCTTTTTCTTTTCATTTTGCCTTCTCGAGAAGTACGTCCAGGATCCTCATCTATTCCTCCAATTTGGTGACTGATAGTTCTGTTTCCTTGTTTCAAACTGAGTTTGAGGCATCCTTCGCTGGTGAGGATTGATAGGCAGTTTTCTTGAAGTTAACTTGCCTTTTTGGTCGCCTTTGGAAGTCTCTCTTAACGAAGAATGCTGCATCACCATCAGCTGCTGAATTTGGGGTTCTAACAGCTTCATTCCTGTTCACCATCTGAATATCCCATTCATGGGCTTGGAGTTTGGTGAATAACTCTTTGGTTGTCATTTTTGAGAGATCCGTGGTCTTCAAACTAATGGTTTTGACAAACCAGACTTCTTTCGGCAGTCTTGAAAGAATTTTTGCGTTCATGTCAGCCATTGTTTCCTCTCTACCAAGATTTTTCAATTTGCTGAGATTGGCGTTGAATCTTGATTACATCGATTCAATTGTTTTGCCAAGCAACATCTGGAAGGATTCGTATTTGTCAACACATATTTGTTTCATGTTGCGTCTCATTGCTTCTGTTTCCCTGGTAAGCTCGTTCATCTAATCCAATAAATCTTTAGCGTTGTTGTTCTGTATGTCTTCATCCATAAGAGATTCTGTGAGAGATTGCATAATCATTTCTTGAGCGATGGGATCCAGCTGATGTCGTTTCCTGTCTTCAAGTGTCCATTCCTCCTATAGCTCTTCTACCATATAGACACCACCTTGGTCATCTTGTGGAGGTCCAATCGGAGTACTCATCTTCTGGATCTTCAGAGGTCCATTCTTTAAAACATCTTCCATCTCTGGATGTTGAGACACCTCTTCCTCCATACTTCGAACTTCTCCGGGTTGTACTTGGAAAGGCTTGGATAGCTCATCGTTATCTTGAGATAACCTGCTCTCTAATCACACTTAACAAACAATTAAGAGTGACAGGAAGTACGGATCCGGTCTTAAGCAACTCAAAACAGGACAGTCTAGAAAGACCAACCTGCTCTGATACCACTTGTTGGTCCCAGATTAGAGTACGTATGATGTGCTGCGGAAGTATTAAGGCAGTTAATTGAACTCTAAAATGCAGGCAGTTCAGTTTATATTTTAACTAAGTTTATCTGACTATTTTAAATGCCACAGTTTGTGTTAGCCAGCAGTTTAGATTAACAATTATACATTTCAACACTTTCAGACAAGTGTTGAAGATTTAAAGATACAATTGAAAGTTGTGTGATGCGTATAGTAAATAAAACTGTAAATGAGGCAGGATATTTAGAGTGGATCTGTTGGTCCCTGATCAGAGTTGTGTTAAGCAGCGGAAGACTACTTAACAAATGCAGCGGAATGTTCAAGTTATCTCGCACTTAGTTTCTTTTTCAAATGTTTAGCTTAATGTTTGGAGTTAAGATTGTTTCAGATATACACTAGCAACTTGAGGTTGCTAGGTTTTAAATCAGTAAGCAGAAACAATAAAACAGTGACAAGGAACAGTAAAAAGACACAGGGTTTATAGTGGTTCGATCCTCAAGATCTACGTCCACCCTCAGTCGAATACTGAGAATTTCACTAAAAAGATATGCGAAAGTACAAGGATTCGTCGGTCACTTGTAGCAGGTGGTGAGCTTTCGAGCCACCCACTACAAAGCTATCCTCCGTCACTTCTATCTTTCAGCAACTACGGCTAAGTCAAGGGTGACACCTTTGTAAAACTTATCCTTGCTGCAATGGAATCTTTAAAGTTCCTTCCTGAACTCCTATGGGGATTTGACAACAGCCCGTCTTAGTCAATCTCTTTTCAGAGATATGACTGTTGGATACTTCCGAGGATGGAAGTTATCCCAATGATTGATTCTTGAACAAAGTCAAGGAATCTCCTCTTGAATGCAGTGTCATATATTCAATGAGTGACACTTTTTGTTGAGAGTTTTGAGATTCTACATGTCTCTTTAACGTGCTCTCAACCGACTACTTTTTTTCTTGCTTGTAAAAGTTATCTCACAATAATTGTCTTTCGCGAGTTGTATGAGCAGTAGTAGTAGTAGTCGTGGGGGGGTCTCCTCTCTCGTTTGGACTTCTCTTTTATATCTTGATATTCAAACTTTGAATCTCCAGACCCGTTAGACACAACGTTCACTTTGTCCAAAAGAGCTACTTGCTTTTTTGTCTTCTCCACCGTGGTACAGTGCTTTTTCACCTACTTCGGGACTTTGTGTCCTTGTTTGTACCTTTTGTCAGAACGGGAGTATTAGCAGTCGTTGCTTGATATTTCCTTGCTTAGCATTCTTTCAGAGAATGCTGGAAACAATCTGCTAAGTCTCTAGACTTTTTGACTCTTTGGCTGCTGAGATCTTCCAGCAGTCTGTCTTTAAATCCAACTGTTAATTCCTCAGCAGTTGCGTATTCAGTGCTTTGCTTCTTGATTCCTTATTGCTACAACATCTAGCAATCTTCTGAGTATTAGTGAATGCTGACTCCTTCAGCATTCTGCTAACTCTATACTTCTGACTGCTGATTAAGTGTTCCTAGCAGTCGTTCTTCTCATCATATGACTACTACCTCCTTAGCAGTCAATTCTTCTCACCACTTGACTACTACTTCTTTAGCAGTCAATTATGTCTGCTTACGTCTCTAGCGGCCAACGTCTTCCTGACTGCTGAGAACGCTCCTAGCATCCAGAATCTCCGAAGTTGCTTGGAATCTGATTTCATTCGTTTCAATTGTTGAATCCTTCAACAATCTTCTACAAGCACTTCTAATCTATTACAACTCGAAATATATCCTAAACAAGACTTTACAAATGAGTTGCTAGACTATCCTAGACTTCATCAATTATCCACCAAAATAACTAAGGCTTTGATTCTACAAAACCTATACAATTTGATCTAAAGGGAGATTTACAACATAAATCTAGGAATATTTCCCAACAGGATCAGAGCCTTATATCCTACGTCCGCTCTATGGATATCTAATCCAAAAATTCAATAAATAATGAAAATGCTGTAGAGACCCCTGCCCACAATAGAATGGATCACTCGCCCAGGCTATCGTTCTTCACTCCTTCTTCAGTTCCTCGAAGCCAGGAAACTCCTCGAAGTCTCCTTAAAACTAGCATTCATCGGAGTTAGACTGAGGGCAAACCTCCCATTTCTTTCTCCGGTAGGTTGGATGGTTGAGTTCTTCCCAGAACGTATGCTGGTTGGTAGTCGCCCGTAATAACCTTCTCTTTCTTAGAAAATCAGGCTGTTGTGTTCTTACTTGGGAAGTAAGTACACCAATAGAGTAGATTAAGTCAAAAGACTTAATCCTCGTGTACACAAGGTCACCTGATGAGTCTCAAGAGATTCCTTAAGAAATAATGTCTCGTGTTCAATAAATGAACCACGGAGTAAATGCCTTCTCCCTTGAGAGCATTCAATGCTTGAGCTTTTAATTTGGTAGAGTGACGGCAGGATTTTTGTGTCGAAGGTGTTTTTATCTCTAATCCTCCTGCTATTTATTGTTGGAGATATGAATATAGTCGGTAGAGACATTTTGAAGGATGTTCAATCATTGTCCATCATTCTCTATAAAGTAGACCTGATCCTCTGCCTTTTCCGAGACATTGTCCTGCTTTTTGCAGGGCAGTTTGTACTTGGTGTGTCAGATGCCAAACAACATTGTACGCCAGTCATAACTGAGTGTCAATTCGTCTTTTATCATTGACTTCTTTAATGTTCTTCTACGACTGATCGACATCTTGCTGTTCACGCATTCCTTGACGTGAAACTGTCCTGGCCTGAAACTGTGAGCGCCTCTCGACAGTTTCTTTATGAAAATTGTGTCTAATGTTTTCTTTGATATCCAAACCTAAACAGGTGAAAAACTGTCTGCACAGTTTTTTGCATCCGTTACTCTGCTCTGTTTTTCTCGTCCCTTATACTTTACAGTTATCTCATCTGGACGGCTTCTTCTTCAAAACTGTTCCTCAGTTTTGATCGTTCTCTTCTCATAGACTATTACAACTCGATCATCCTATACAAGGATTTAATGAGGTAATAACTCTAAGGCATAGACTTTGGTACACAGTTTTGACACATCTAAAATTTAATTTTAAAGGTGGGATTTCTACATTAACACCTAATAAGAAGAGATACGTTTGAAAGGGGAGCGGGAATAAAGTGGTTGAAAGATAGCTTAGATCCAAAAGCTGATGATTTGGAAGAGGGCGATGAAGATGACCCGGGAGACCTCTACAATCAAAGTGATGGGAGAGCAAAGAAAGCAAGAGTGGAAGAAGCTCCATCTAGGAGTGCAAGAAGGAAGCTTCTCTTTCTGGGTGAGCCATGGGAAATGAATCGAGGTATGAGTTCCGGTTCTTCTCCTTTGATCACGATTGAAGAAAATGAGGTATGGAGTCAAGCTAATGACTTTAAAGAAGCGCTTGTTGCGAGGCAACCCAATTTTAATTACTTTTGGTGTTTTTATTTTGAATAATTGTTTGTTTGGTTTAAGTGCTTTAGGTAGAAATGAAGATTTGATTTTGGGGATGATTGATCTTGTGATGTCTTTGTAGGAACTTAGTCTACAATAGGCGACATGAATCGCCATTTATTATAACTCCGGATTCGATTTATGGATATCAAAATAAATATCATGACAAAGAGTAAATGCCCTATACATGCTCCTATTTAATTTAATTTGTAGATTCAAAGGAATACTTGAGACTCCAACGACTGATCTACAGATCTAGATCGATGATGGCAATGATGATGGTGTAGATCTGGATCTGGAATTGATCAAAGCAATGATATTCCTACAGATCTGATCTTCTGATCTATTCCCTTGCTCGATCCGGAAATCTGGTGAGGATACGCTACCGGATCTACAACCGCCCACTCTCTCTCAATCTCTCTAGGGTTTCTGATTTGAAACTTCAAACTTATGTGGGAAAATGAGAGATTTTATATATTTATATAGATCTGGAGAATGGGCTATTAGGGTTTAATAAACCCAAATGGGCTCTGAGAAGTGTTGGGCCAGACCAGGAATCAAATGCAAATAATAAAGTGGACCTCCTATTAATTAATTTCATGTTCAACCCAGAACATAATTAATTAATAAACATTAATTCATGCCACCAGAGAATTAATGCTGACCTACCCCTTTATTACCACGTTATTAGGAATGGGTTGCATTGACTTGGTAAATCCCCATATTTAAGGTTTCAGACATTCATTAATTAATTCAGCGTATGACAATTAGCTGTAATTAATTAATCTCTTATTATTCCTTAGTAGTACCACTCAACCCTTATCGCTTATGCTTGAATCAATGATTCAGCCTGCAGGACTTAGCATAACGAACCTCGTGAGCTTCCCAGGGAATGTCACCATCCTGAAACGGATATGGTTATCTAAATCCAGCCTGAGGAAATCCAACACAAACTGCCATCACCCAAGATGCAGATATACGAGTACATGTAAGACTCTCCACCATAGCAAGTCAAAGTGATAGTCAACCCATGTGTGCCCTTCAGCTTACAATAGACTTTAGATCCGACCAAGTTACTGAGATCTTTACTCAATCATATGTCAAGTAGAATGGTTCATCTCACTGTTGATCCTATCAATACATTGAGATGTACCGGTCACACAAAGCAGTCAAGATAAACTACTTATGGACTTGTGTGCCGCAACCTAAATTGACAGCTAAACCAGAAACTGTCTCAGCTGCGATAACTGTTTATATCTCGCTAGGTCGAATGATCTATACGATCTTCTGTGATCTCTTACACACCGTATGATCTCCCTATCGACGAGATAACTGGATGTGTTTGTTCGCATCGTATGATTGTTAATTCAGATAGGAGTTGTTTATTGCAAGTCATTAATGATTACCAGTATATCAAACATAATGTTTCCAAATATACCAATCATAATGCTTTTATGTATACAATTCCAACAATCTCCCACTTATACTCAAAGCATTATACCATTACTTTCCAGAGTATAACATGTGTCTATTCAAATCTAGCTTTTATATTTGGTCACCAGGTGGCCGGCATCTACCTCAGTCCTAGGCTACGAACGTGATAAGCCCTTTGTAAATGGATCCCCTAGATTATCCTTCGTGTCAATCTTCTCTATTAGCACATCGCCCCTCGCTACGATTTCTCGTATGATGTGGTACTTTCTCTCTATGTGCTTTGACGCCTTGTGAGTTCTTGGTTCCTTAGAGTTTTCTACTGCACCAGCATTATCACAATATATCGTGATGGTCTTGGGTAAACTCACAACAATATCTAACTCTTGGAGGTAGTTCCAGAGCCATACTGCTTCTTTAGAAGCTTCTGAAGCTGCCACATACTCAGCTTCCATGGTGGAGTCTGTGATACATTTTTGTTTCGCACTCCTCCATGATACAACTCCACCTCCCAAGGTGAACACATAGCCCGAGGTCGATCTCTTCTCATCCTGATCCGCCTGGAAATCCGAATCCGTATAACCCACAGGGCATAAATTCTCACACTGATAAACAAGACAATAGTCTCGAGTTCTTTCAGATACTTGAGAATATGTTAGACAGCAGTCCAGTGCGCCTGTCCAGGGTTAGACTGATATCTGGCCACCTTGCCCACGGTATAACAGATATCTGGCCTCGTACATATCATCGCATACATGAGACTTCCCACTGCCGAAGCATATGGTACTTTAGCCATCTTATCCTTCTCCTCTTCTGTTGCAGGGCGTTGTGCCTTAGACAGAGGAACACCAAGTCTGAAAGGTAGCAACCCTTTCTTGGCGTTTTGCATGCTAAAACGAGCAATTACAGTATCAATATAAGCGACCTGAGACAAGCTTAACATCCTCTTCTTGCGATCACGCAAGACTTTAATCCCAAGGATGTATCCAGCGTCTCCTAGGTCCTTCATTTTAAACTTTTAGGATAACCATCTCTTTATGTCTGACAACACCTTCACATCGTTGCCGAACAGAAGAATATCATCTACATAAAGTGCAAGGAATACCACGCTTCCGCTGACGTATAATCGGTACACACAACTTTCGGTTTCGCACTGTGAAAATCCGTAGGATTTAATCACATCATCGAAACGTTTGTTCCATGACCGTGAAGCTTGTTTAAGTCCATACAAGGACTTCTTTAGCTTCCAAACAAGATGCTCCTCACCATTCTTCACATAACCCTCTGGCTGCTGCATATAGATGTCACAACCTTCCTCAAGGTATCCGTTTAAAAATGCAGTTTTGACATCCATCTTCCAGATTTCTAGGTCCATGTGTGCTGCTATGGATAGAAGAATTCGAATGGATTTGAGCATGGCTACCGGTGAGAAGGTCTCGTCATAGTCAATGCCCTCCATTTGACTATAACTATTCGCCACCAACCTGGCTTTAAAAGCCTTTATTTCTCCTTTCGAACCTTTCTTCCGTTTGTATACCTATTTGCAACCTATGGCCCGAAAGCCATCTGGTAGCGCAGACTTCTGGTATACATCCATAGCGATAATTGATTCAATTTCTGAATCCATGGATTTATGCCACTTTTCCGCATCTTTATCATTTACTGCTTTGTCGTAAGTCCATGGGTCGGTATCATCTAGTCCGTCTTCCGGGATCAAGTTCGAAGACTCTCCCACAAACATATACCGCTCGGGGTTGTGAGGGACCCTCCCACTACAACGGAGCACTGGCACTGCGTCAGCAGTTGGTGCAGTTACTTGTGGATCAAGTCCTTGCACTGGTGACCGTGCAATTGGTTCCATACCTTCGAGAGGTACACTCAATCTGCCACGCCGTTTTCCCAATGGAAGCACATCATCGTCTCTAATTTCTTGGAGAATGATATAACTTTTGGATATGTGGTTTTTCACAAACTCGTCCTCCAAGAATCTTGCGTTGGTGCTAACAACGATCTTCTGATCCTCAGGACAGTAGAAAAAACCACCTTTTGTTTGTCTAGGGTATCCCACAAACAGCATTAGCTTGGACCTACCTTCTAACTTATCAGGTTCCTTCGACAAAACATATGCCGGACAACCCCACACTCTTATCTTTGACACACTGGGCTTTTGCCCATGCTAGAGTTCCGAGGATGTTTTAGGAACTGACTTAGAAGGTACCAGGTTCAGCAGATACGCCGTTGTTAGTAACGCGTTGCCCCAAAACGAAACAGGCAAGTTCGCATGACTTATCATAGATCTAACAATTTTATGAAGAGTCCTATTTCATCTTTCCACCATACCATTCTGCTGAGGAGTGCCGAGTGCGGTCTATTGGGATGTAATCCCATGCTTTGATAAAAACTGCAAAAACTCATCACTGAGATACTCACCACCACGATCAGATCGTAATGACTTAATGGTCTTGTTTAACTTCTTCTCTACTTATGCCTTGAATTCCTTGAATTTCTTAAAGCATTCAGACTTATAGTGAAGTAAGTAAACATACCCGTATCTCGAGTAATCGTCAATAAAAGTGACAAAATACTTAAATCCTCCACGAGTTTGCGTGGACATAGGTCCTCATAAATCAGAGTGAATCAGTTCCAACACATCACATGCTCGAGACTGACTTGCCTTGAAAGGCCTGGTCGTCATCTTTCCCTCTATACAGGATTCACAAACTCGATGTGGAACTACCTGGATTGAATCCAATGTTCCATCATCCACGAGTCTCTTGATCCTCTTTAGATTGATGTGACCTAGTTTCAGATGCCATAGATATGTAAGATCCTCATCAGAAGATGAAAAATTTCTCTTCTTATGATTAAATGAGTTATATGCAGCATTCACGGAAGATTTATGCAAACAAGTTATGATATAAAGAGAGTCTTTTTGTATCCCACGATAGATAACACCGTTATTGCCATTGATAGTAACATGACTATCAAAAATAACTGAAAATCCATCATTTATTGAACAGGAAACAGAAATAAGGTTCCGCCAAAAATCCGCACATACAAAACATCTCTTAAAATCAAAACATTGTCCTGAAAGCATAATGTAACATCTCCAACTGCTACTGCAGACACACGAGCAGCATTACCCATGGATATCATCACCTCGTCATCATTCAGCTACCTTGTCGGCCTGAATCCCTGCATAGTGTAACAAACATGATCAGTAGCTCCAGTATCCACAACCCACGAATGGGTAGAAACAGATGCTAAACATGTTTCCGTTACAAGTGCTGATGAAGTACCTTGTCCAACCCGCTTGGCCAGATAATCCTTCTTCCAATGACCTGCGCCACAGACCCACCGCCCGCGTCGATTGTCGGACCCCCGCGACACCACCGGCAGGAGAGTCACCGCCGATCGTGGCTGCACACGCTTGCTCTGCTGCTGTCGCAATTCGCGACTTCTGCTGCAGTCGCAGGTCGCCGCACATTCTCCGGCCAGCAGCAACACTCGAAATCCATCTCCCACCGCCGTGCACGACTGCGCACGACCTTGCTCGCCCACAGAGACCCGCGCCGGCAGAAGCCGGTGCCACTGCACGCGCAAGGAGGAAGAGACGGGCTGCTGCGAGAAGGACAACCGCCGCGCGCCATCGCGCGTGGCTGCTGTTGCAGAGAACCGCCATGCGCCTCCTGTGCGCGGCCACTGCTTGGCAGGCCGATGGGCACCGCCACCGGCCAGCGCCGCATGGCGCCGGCATGCGGCTGCTGCCTGTCCCCAGTCATCGGAAAACCACCTTGTTGTTATTTCTCTTGTTCTCTCTTTTTTTCGGTTACAGATTGAAAAAAATATATTATAGATCTAGATCTATTACATATTTTTTCCTATCAATCTAATCGCGGATTTTCTCGCGATTTAAATCAAAAAATAAAAAATAGAGAGGGGCCACGAGAAAAAAAAACATCCACGACAATTTCAAATCCATCCAAAATAAATTAAATACTATGCATAAACTGATTGTAAAATTTATTTTCCAACAGAGCCATAAAATACGAACCTAGCTCTGATACCAATTGTAGGAACTGAGTCTACAATAGGCGACATGAATCGCCATTTATTATAACTCCGGATTGATTTATGGATATCAAAATAAATATCATGACAACTAGTAAATGCCCTATGCATGTTCCTATTTAATTTAATTCGTAGAGTCAAAGGAATACCTGAGACTCCAACGACTGATCAACAGATCTAGATCGATGATGTCAATGATGATGGTGTAGATCAGGATTTGGAATCGATCAAAGCAATGGTGTTCCTACAAATCTGATCTTCTGATCTGTTCCCTTGCTCGATCCAGAAATCTAGTGAGGATACACTACCGGATCTATAGCCACCCACTCTCTCTCAATCTCTCTAGGGTTTCTGATTTGAAACTTCAAACTTATGTGGGAAAATAAGAGATTTTATCTATTTATATAGATCTGGAGAATGGGCTATTCGGGTTTAAAAAACCCTAATGGGCTCTGAGCAGTGTTGGGCCAGACCAGGGATCAAATGCAAATAATAAAGTGGGCCTCCTATTAATTAATTCCATGTTCAACCCAGAACATAATAATCTAATAAACATTAATTCATGCCACCAGAGAATTAATGCTGACCTACCCCTTTATTACCACATTATTTGGAACGGGTTGCATTGACTTGGTTAATCCCCATATTTAAGGTTTCAGACATTCATTAATTAATTCAGCGTATGACAATTAGCTGTAATTAATTAATCTCTTATTATTCCTGAGTAGTACCACTCAACCCTTATCGCTTATGCTTGAATTAATGATTCAGCCTACAGGACTTAGCATAACGAACCTCGTGAGCTTCCCATGGAATGTCACCATCCTGAAACGGATATGGTTATCTAAACCCAGCCTGAGGAAACCCCACACAAACTGCCATCACCCAAGATGCAGATATACGAGTACATGTAAGACTCTCCACCATAGCAAGTCAAAGTGACAGTTAACCCATGTGTGCCCCTCAACTTTCAATAGACTTTAGATTCGACCAAGTTACCGAGATCTTTACTCATTCATATGTCAAGTAGAATGGTTCATCTCTTTGTTGATCCTATCAATACATTGAGATGTACCGATCACACAAAGCAGTCAAGATAAACTACTTATGGACTTGTGTGCCGCAGTCTAAACCGACAGCCAAACCAAAAACTGTCTCAGCTGTGATAACTGTTTATATCTCGCTAGGTCGAACGATCTATACGATCTTCTGTGATCTCGTACACACCGTATGATCTCCCTATCGACGAGATAACTGTATGTGTTTGTTCACATCGTAAGATTGTTAATTCAGATAGGAGTTGTTTATTGCAAGTCATTAATGATTACCAGTATATCAAACATAACATTTCCAAATATACCAATCATAATGCTTTTATGTATACAATTCCAACAGTCTTTGCAGATTATGGTGTTTGGTTCTTGGAAAATTGAGTTTGGGGGATGATTTCGTGGCCTTGTTGCTGAGAATTTGGATGAAAAAGAGTCCGGGAGCTGGAAAATAGAGAGAAATTTCACCCCAGCTTGAAAAATAACACCCCAGCCCTTTTAGGATCGACCGAACTCGGGCATGTGTTACCTCGGGTTCATTCGAGCTCAAGCAAGAATCCAAGAATGCTGCGGACAGAGCCAAATACTGACCAAAACTAGCCAGGTGTTATCTCGGGTTCGGTCGGTATGATCCGTGATTTTTTAAACAATTGGCTGGGTCAGACCGAAATTTCGGTCGACCTGTCGTGGGTTCAGTCGAGTTGGGCACATATTTTTTACTATAATTAGGGTTGATCTCGCTCCAAACCCATTTCTCTCAAAATTTTCACTTTTAAATTTCAAAATCTTGTTTTGCCGATTCCATTTTTCTGAT
Organism: Plectranthus barbatus; assembly: GCA_026898455.1. Taxonomy (NCBI): domain Eukaryota; kingdom Viridiplantae; phylum Streptophyta; class Magnoliopsida; order Lamiales; family Lamiaceae; genus Plectranthus; species Plectranthus barbatus. Next base: position 430,627 of record JAPKLW010000121.1, on the reverse strand, counting down.
CCTCACCTTTGATTTTTTTCCATTGCCAACTAGAGAGCACGTGGGGGATCCTCTACTTCTGGAATTCGTCGCCCCACCAATTTTGGCGATGAAGAGTTTGCACGGTACCAAGTGATGGTGGAAAAGGATGAGGTGGGCACGAGATATCCTTGTAGGGAGACCTTGGAGGCCTTGCAATTGAAGACAGACGTGTGGACTCTCTTTAAGGGCCTCGGATGGAAGAGCTACTTGACGAGGATGTGGCCGGCCTACATGGAGCTTACCAAGGAATTCATGGCCACCGTGACAGTGATGAAAGGCGCCAAAAGCGTACCCCTCTCCGCGGTGTTCAAGGTTAGAGGTAGAGAGTATGTTTTACAGGGCATGATGTTGGGAAATCTGTCTAAGGTTTCCCTTCCCAGTAGCTTACTTGTTTAGATCATAGTTTTGGTGGATCAAATCCTAAGTCCTACCAGCGTCAGTTGTCTCTACATAGATCTGGTCTTAAATGTAAAGTCCTGTTTAGGTCTATTGAGTTGTAAGTCGCAACTGATCAAGACTCATGCTGACACTGTTCACCAGCATGAGTAACGCTTACCACTGGCTACTGTTCACCAGTTGAGAAAAGTTCCATCAGCAGGCGGCTGACAAAGACTCGCGCTGACACTGTTCACCAGCGGTGAGAAGCGCTTATGACTGGCTACTGTTCACCAGTTGGGAAGGGTTTCATCAGCAGGCGGCTGACAAACCTTACCAGGAGAATGTGTGTTCTTACACTATTCACCAGCGGTGATTTCACCAGTCATGGGAGATCCCGAGAAGAATTAACATCCAGACTTTTGGTAGACTTTGATGATGCCAGGGCAAGTCACCAGCAGAGACTGCCAGCACAAGATCACCAGTATGATCTACCAGTCAGATGTTACCAGCAGAATTCCAGATTCTCTCTCCCAGCGCCGTAGAGACAAAAAGAAGATGCTCTGAGGAATCGACTGACAACGGATGACTTTAAGGAAGGATAACTTAAAGTCTATCAGTCACAAGACACCAGTCTTATTCCTCGGACTGACTTAAAGAGCCGTTCTGACACAAAGAGATCTGTGTCAGATAAAGCGGTCAAAGGTATGGTTCCTTCCGGAAAAACATACCTGCCGCCGTCAGAAGGACATCCGAGGTCTGACATCTTTCCGGATGTGTCCAAACGGCTAGAAAGTTTGAATCGGTTCCTGCGGCTATAAATACGTCGCAACCACCAACATTCAAACTCTCTGTCTCTCGGTTGCGCTGCTGTTACATAAGATATATCTGCTCAACCACCGAAAGAACTGAAGTTATTGAAAGTACTTTCGATGCTTTTCATAAAGCTTTCCGTGTGTTGATTTATCAAACACGAGACTTCAAGCTTTAAGCTTGTAAGTTTAGAGATCTCATTTGGTGTTCATTCTCTTCGAGGAAGTTCACAGCAGCTCCTGTGCATTCTAGCACTTGAGTTATTACGGGCGAACCTTGCCGCAAAAGGATTTACGTTCTTGGGAGAACTAAACACCCAAATCGCTGTGGAGGTTGAAGTGACGTGCTCGCACTCCATCAGCAGAAGAGAGCTAAAGAGGAAACCAGGACCGGGAGCGGTTGATCTAGTGAACTGGTGGACAAGGCATTCACCAGCTAGAGATAGATCGTAGGCAACCTGTAACCGATTGCTCATAGTGAAATTTCCAGTGCTTCGACTGGAGAGTGGACGTAGATCTATTGATCGAACCACTATAAATCCTTTTGTCATTTATCAGCTTTCTGCATTTCATTCATATTTTAAACCCAGCACTCAAGTGCTGGTGTATATTCTGAAACTGATATAATTGTGCAAACAAGGCTAAAATATTCTAAGTATTAAATCACCAGCTGACCAGTTGTCAACTGCGTACTTAGTAACCAGCACCAGCTGACCAGTCGCCAGTTGTCAGCTGTGTGCAAGTAGCGTGCAAGAAACAATTAACCTTATTTCCGCTGCGTAACGTATATACTCTGATAAACCGGGACCAACACATGAACTCGATGAGATTTATGGTTGGGATAAGTATCCCATTTATATTCCAGAAAATATGAATGTTGTTGCTTTTTGGGAATCTATTTCGGGGGTGAGGTTTGAGGGTGCATTTCATATTAAGCCTGCAATGACATCATTGATTAAGAATCCAGTTATTCGATACATTCCTATGGTGGTAGGAGGGTTTGTTTGTGGTTGATATGAGTCGGGCAATGTGTTACTAAGTGAGATGTATATGCTTTATGCTATGATGCATGGGATGATATTTTCTATGGGTGGCGTTGTCATGGATGCTTGGAGTCTGGTTAGTGGTTTAAAGACCCCTTCTATTTGTGGTGGGGGCATGCATACTCCTATCTTTCAGCATTTTGGTATTGCTTTTTCTGGTCCATTTGCTCCTGGATTGCCGTTGGGCATTGCTTGCCTTGTTTCTAGGAAATTTCTGGTTCCCATGAGTCATGGAATCTATTATTACCTGTTTGAGGAGAAGGTGATGAAGTTTCCCCATTCGGGGTTGACTACGGTGCATGATTTCAGGGATCGATCTAACTGGTTAATGGATTATGAGGATCACCAAGACTTCGTTGGCATTTTGACAAGTACAGGGTATTTTCATTCCAACAATTTCTTGGCTCGACAACAGCAGCAAGGAGGAGGAGCAAGGACTAGTTCTCAGGCACCACTCGCGGAGGATTGGCAGCAGTAGATTGTTTCTATGATACAGAGGACAACTGACACAGTTGAGTCCTTGTCTCTTTCTATGTAGGGTCTTGATGTACGGATGGATGCAATGCATGGGATTTCATTACTTTCGAGACCGGCTACTATGCCGAGCAGGGTGCCACAACTTCACTTTCAGGGCATCGACCGACGATTGGATGAGATACATGGAGATGTTAGAGACATCACCGCTTGCCCATGTCATACCGCCGCCGCCGTGACCGATCACCAAAGGACTGAGAGGAGTGATGGAGCATCGTCCACCTATTTGACAAACTTAGTTTCACTTGACTAAGTTTGGGGGGATGTGTCGGTTGTCGGTGCTTCGGTTTAGTCTTCTCCTCTATCTACCTTGCATCTTATTCGACCTTGCACTTTAGTTGTTTGATGGATTTGGATATTGGATACAATGGATTCGATTTGATTGTAGTATTTTTTATTTGGATGGATTTGAATTACGGAGGTTTTATTTATTTTATCTTTTGGATGAATGAATGTTGATGTTTTTATACATGGTTTTATTCTTTCTATATTCTTGTGATGAATGAATGATGGAATGTTTGGTGGTGCTAGGGGAACAATGTTGATTTGTATAGATTTTTAGATTGTGGAAAGTTTGGTGGAAAGATGATTGGATGAGAATTGTTTTTTTGAATCCTATATTTTTGTTGAGGAGTATTTTGAAGTGAATTCTTATTAGGTGGATAAGAGCTTTTGTTGCTATGAATATGCTCAATTGGTGGTGTGTTTGTGTTTGTTTAGTAGGTACAATTAGGCGATGGAGAGCGGTTTGATCGTAAATGCCGATGGGTAACACATCCTATCAATTTCTCTTGCCGTTTTGTTGATAGTTGTGATTGCATTGTAGTTTTTTAGGTTGTTTACATGTTTGCATGATTGTGTGTGTGTGATGAACCCAAACTAGACTTGAGATCTACTCGTGATAAACTAGTGAAGTTTGATTCCTACTTGAACATATGATACGGTGGAATCATTGATATCGAAGCATGGTTAGGTTGAAATTTTGAATAGCCGAGCCTTATGTTTGGTTAATGTTTGAGACTTGACAAAATGCCGTGAGAATTGAGCTTCGACATTGTCATATCTTTTCGATTGTGAGAGGCGAGATTGAGAGTGAGAAATTTAGAACTTGCATCCATTCTCTATCTATTAGCATGAGCTTTGATTAGAAAATGATATTAAGCCATCGATTTCTAGTCCTACCTTGCACATTTGGAGTATAAGGAGTTATATTTGATCATTATTAGCCTTTCATACCTTTGTTCCCCCTGATTGAGCTTTAATGAGACTTTTCGTTGATATTATTTGGAATAAGTTTGGGAGATGTGAGTATGAGGGTGAATACAATTTTATGAGTTTGGGTTGGGAATTGTTTGGTATGATGGTTGAATTGAATCCCATTTGATGAGGCAAGGATAGAAAGAAATTAAAAAGGAAAGGTACAAGTCTTGAAAAAATGAGCACCTTCAAAAAATTGTTGTTAAAAAAAGGAAAAAAAGAGAAAAAAAGAGAAAAGAATTGAACATGCAAGTGCATGAGAAAAGAAAAAAAATGAAGAAAAAGAGAAAACGAAAAGAAAGAATGTGAAGTCGAATAAGCCTCGGGATTAGTGGCTAGAAGTAAATGATTAGGGGTTTTGGGAATTTTGAGGAGTTTAGTTACTTTGGCCTAAAACCACCTACCTTTTAGATAACCACGTTATAACAAAAATAAAGACATTCTTGATTCTAGGATCTAGCTCGATGTAGTATAGTGGTGAGATAGGATGCAAGCCTATGGAAATCGAGCTTGATATCTCGTGCTTGAGTGAATGGTCATTAAACACGAGAGAGAGTGTATTTCATTTCTTATATCTATCTTGTTGAAAAAATTGAGTCTCTTGCATTAACCGTTGCACAAATTTAGGTGATAATCTCGTTTGATTGAGGCATGCTAAGATAGATATGATGAGCTATGAGGTATTGCACTAGGTATGGTGATTACTTTTTTTTTTGTTTTGATTGAGGACAATCAAAGGTTTAAGTTTAGGGGATTATTGTATGTGTGTAACCTGACCGATTTATTGATATGTTTGATTACTTATTTGCGTTCATTTTACCCACATATCATATGGTTTTCGTGTATTTTTTGTCTTGTTTTCGCATTTTGTTGTGTTGGTGTTGTGTAGGGAAAGAATTGAGCATTTTCATCAAGTTTGGCCCAATTTTGGTGAAAAATTGACCCAGATCGTCTTTATACATGGTAAATTTACCCGGATCGTGTTTATGCATGGTAAATCGATCGAACTCTTGCTCAGTTTAGCCGAGATCTGCCAGACAGAGGCAAATCCCGGTGGAGCAAGTTTTGTCCTGGGCAAACCCGAGTGTGCTATTTTAGCAGTTTTTTAGTTTTGAATTATTCGGGTGAAGTCGATTTCATACGGGGCAAAATTGTAGTCTGGGAACTTAATATAAAAGGTGGAATAACGATTGGGAAAAGAACTTTTGGCACTTTTTATATATTTGTGGCGGTTTTTCACTCTCGAAGACACTTCCTACTCTCATCTAACCATCAATTGAAGGGGATCTTCATCCAAATCTATCTAATTGATTAAGAACATGAAGAATCAAGTCTAGATCAAGGCTAAGGATCCAATTTGGGGAAATTGCAATTCCTAATCTATTTGTACTGGCTAAGTTTTGTCTTTCAATTCAATTGTACCAATTCCAAGGTATGAGTAGCTAAACACCTAGGGATATTGGATTGAACAATGTAGTGGATAATTTTTGATCAATTAATTACTTGGTTACCTCTTCCTTATTGATTAAGACATGCTAGATCTTATTCCTATTCAAGCAATGTAGATAAGAGTCAATTGCTTGATACTTGACATTGAAATTGCAGCCAATACTCTGATTGATATGTCATGATTAGCATGTTCTTATGTATGTCTCGATTCAGTCCCGGTGCGGAGGAAGCATATAAGTTAAGTGTCCATGGTCGGTTGGAGTTTGCTAGGATTAGATAATGTAACAGTTTGATAATCTTAGTTCATCTACGATTAATTCACCGGTGCTAAGGGATTAGTCATATTGGTGTGGATTGACCATCTCTTGGAGGATTAATTAGTGTTTGCACGATTCAATTGGTTTTAATTGTTCACCAAAAAGTTCTATCCAATGTCCTATTTCTCCCTTGTTTGAGATAATTCCATTTGTGCTTGTTTATATTGTTGTTGGATTGATTGAGATTGTGCTTGAGAGATTGATGATGGTGATGTGTGCTAGTTTTAAATTCATGTTTTGTCCTAGTTAGATAGATAGAAGTAGATTGTACTTGTGAATACTAAAACTTTTGCTTAGATATATAGCAACACAACACAAACTAGTATTCTAGCAGGCGAACGAAGGTCCTGGATTTGACAAAATTTTATTCTTGTATACACCAAGAGTTTAAGTGATTGAATTTCTAGTGCATCAATCAGCCAAAACTATCTAGAGAAGACAAAGACCCTATAGATTCTCATGAGCACAACATGTCAAATCTCAATGAATGAAGGCAAATCCGTGGACCCAACAACATATACAGGTATTACTGGTTCATTATTCTGTCTAACGGGCAGCAGGCCGGCTATTTCGTATGCTTTAGGCGTGTGTTGTAGGTATCAAGATAATCCAAAGAAATCACACCGGAGTACGCGCGAAGGATTGTCAAATATTTTAAAGGGACAAAGTCATTAGGAATTTGGTATCCCAGAACAGATGATCTTACACTCATTAGATATTCTAACTCCGATTTTGGAGGATGCCGAATTGATCGAAAGAGTATGAGTGGGACTTGCCAATTCCTTGGACACAAGCTGATCAGCTAGTTCAGCAAAAAGCAACACTCGGTAGCAACATCCACAACTGAAGTTGAATACGTGGCTGTTGCGAGCTACTGTACACAGGTGCTGTGGATCAAACAACAACTTCAAGATTATGAAGTCAACACCAGATGCGTCCCGATCTACTGCGACAACAATAGCGCAATGTGCATCATGAATAATCCTGTACATCATTCAAGGATGAAGCACATTTATATCAGAAATCACTTCATCCGATATCATGTGGAAAAGGACATTTTAGTGGATTAATTCAGACAGAAGACCAACTAGCAGGCATTTTCACCAACCTCTAGCAGAAAGAAGATTCAAAGAGCTTTGCCTTAAGCTCGGATTATTAGAGTTAAATGAGGTTGTGGAAGAATTATTCCCTGCTCTCATTTTGTTTTTGGATTTCTCTGATTTCTGGAGATGATGCAGATTAGAGTGTGTCCATGCTCACACTCTCCAGTTAGATGCTGAAAAAGGTGATAGTTTGATTTGCTGAGTCCAAGCTCTCAGCATATTTGACATCGGTTGCTGAAACTTTACTTTTCAACAGACATCTTCGTAATAGCTGAGTCCCAGCTCTCAGCAAACATCCAAGGACTGTTGGATCAACCTTTGAAAGATGTCCAACAAAGAAGAATTAAATCCGGGATTTTCTCAACCGACAAAACAATTTTAAACCACATTAATGGACTAAATTAATGTTGGGATGGTCAAAATTCGTTATCGTTTTTTATTGTTCAATACTCGAGATGTTTCAGATCCGGATGTGGTATCACGAAAGGCCACGTGGAAAGTACTTTCGAAACCATCAGTTCCTGAGACAAAATTTGATTGATCGAACAATCTTGAGGACATATTTGTCAATTTAAGGGAGGTCTTTTGTTTTGGGAAGCATATATAACCTTCTAAAATTATACCCGTTTCATGCTTTCAATCCCCTCTGATTAAGGATTAAATCCCGTTGCTCAAGAAAACAAGATGTAATCATTACCATCTCACCAAAATATAGACTATATGGGTTCAAGCAACGTGACTTGGAAGTCTCTAAATTGAGAGGAAGGATCGTAATCTTCACATAAATCATCTCTAAGAAGATTATGTGAATTCTTGGTTCACCTCAGATAATGGGTTTTCTTATATTAGAACGAAAAGGAGATAGAAGGTCTATTTTGTCAGGCCATGACTGCTTCATCGTTGGAGATATGTAAGATTGTCAGGTGGGTCTGAGGATGGATATTCCTTAGTCACATGGTCTAGGAACTCTTTTGGGCATCGGTGGATCTATGCATCCAAAGGAGCCCCAGACAACTTCTTCCTCACCTCTTTTTCTAGGGTTTCAAAAGTCAGAAAATCGAGACAAAGAAGAGATGGAGGAAAGGCTTGCAAATGTAGTAGATGAAACTCGTGAGCATCTATTTAGCATTTGGGGCTAACAAAGCATGGATCTAGGCAAGCGAGCTTGTGGGTGGTGCATCTGTAACTCATCCTACATAAAGTAGAGACATTTGTATGGCACCTGAAGCTGTTGAATGAGTGCGGACAAGAGCACCGGTCTGAACAGATGGTGAGATCTGCAAGACTCGGACTTCCTTTTAAACCATATGTTGGTTAGTCCGCATGGAGCAAAAATATTTTTGCCGAAGAGATGTCTACATAGCTCGAGGAGCTAGATGATGAACTAGCAAACAAACATCTCATAACCCAGACGACGTTGCTACGCATGTGGGGAGACAGGCAGTAGCGAGCTCGGGGAGGAGACTAAGAAGAATAAGCAGATCTAGCAAAGGCGTTATTTGGAGCAATCTGAGGATAAATCTGATCATTGTTACTTGTAGTTTATTACTTTGCAAAGTGTAACTCTTGTAAATCAATGATATCAATAAAACACGGTGCTCGTTTTGACGACAATACTCTGTTGTCTCAAAATAATAACTGCATAAACAAATTGCTAGATCATTACACTCCTTTTGTAAATAGCTTCCAATCTAACCCCCTTATGCTTTTCCCTTAGTTAAACTCAAAGATAAAAGGAAAAGCAACAAATAGGAATGTTAAGAAAAAGTCTCCCCTGAAGCCTTAAACGGAGGCAGAGTGCTTGATGGTTGTTGTGTTAAATTTTTCTCAAGCAAATTCTATGTTGTCTGCTGAGTCCAAGCTCTTAGTAAAACCCTCATGGCTACTGAGTCCAAGCTCTCAGTAGAATCCTGATGAATACCGAGTCCAAGCTGTTAGTAGATTCCTGTTGGCTACTAAGTACTAAAATCTCAGCTGATGTCGGTTGACTACTGAGTCCAAGCTCTCATAGATACCCTGTGATTGCTAAGTCCAAGCTCTCAGCAATATATCTTATATTTGTTGTATTCGGCCCAGCACACAGAATCAGAGCAGCAATTTCAAATCTTTCGAAAGGCAGGATCATCTGATTGACGGGAGCAGCTATTGAAGTCTACATTAATTGGAAGAGTGACTGCTACACAGGGCAACGACAAATAAGTGACTGCCACGTCAGCCACGTGCATATTTCCATCATCGTGTGATGTATGGAAAACCGTCACTAAACTGCCCAACCGTCGATCTATCTAGATCAAAAAGGAGATCTAATCGTCCATTCAAAGCTGATTGCTTCAAATCGTATAAAGAAAGTTGGTTTGGGATTTTTATCCCTACTCTTTACATTTAGCTTTCAAATTTTTCTTCGACTCTCTATCTTTTTTGATTTCAGGAAAAATCTAAAATGGCGGAAACATCCAACCGCTCAAATCCCCCTGTCGAATCATCTGAAAGGCCAAGCATTCCCGGCAAACCAGAACAATTTCAGCCTACTTTCACAGGCATATTCAAGAAGGAGCAGATTGATGAATCAATCACCCATGGGCTTATGGTGTCCATTGCTCACAGTAGAGCGTCTGGTGAACTCACCATTGAACAGCGGAGGGCGGCTCAAATGCAGAAGGACAAAATCTTGTACGAGCCTCTGTTCAAGAAACACTACGACACTTGGATTATTGAGCGACTCGATCATAAAGGCCTGTTGAAGTATATGACAGCGAAATCCATCAAGTTCCGACCTCACTAGGTTGCAGAGTTCAATGCTAGAGGCGTGATTAATAAAAGCGAGAAGTTCTTCACCACAAGCGTGTTAGGTACCAAGATAGTGGTAAGCCTAGAAGTGTTGTCTGAAAGGTATGGCCTGAGATTGGATGGGAAGGATGTTGCCACCTATAAGGTGACTGATGTTGAAGAGATGGAAAGGAGATTGCTATGTTGGAAGAAAGCCACATTCAACGAGGAGTGGAAAGTGGCTGCCCCGCTGAAATCGCTGGAAGAGCCTATGAAGGGGTTAGCGCAAATGGTCATAAGAATGCTAGTGGGAGAAGTTGGCTCACTTTCAAAGTTGAGTGCCAAGAAATTTGCGGTCATGATGGCCATTGAAGACCAAATTCGCGGGAGTTGGGCAAAATTCATCTACTCTAAATGGCTGGCGCATGTGTACAAGAACAAGAAAATAAAGACAGAGCATGCGTTCACTCATGACGTAGGATTTGGAATCAAGTCATTTTCTTGAAGGGATCATTCCCAATGAGAAGCGTTGCCATGGAGAAGATTTTGTTCCCACTGACTACAGACCGCCGACCAGGAAGCAAAAACCTGTTAAGGATTTGAGGAGGCCCATAATTCCAAGAGGAAAAGGTAATGTCGACCCCAACAAACCTGGCTCTGACGAAGAAGAGCCTTATCAAGGCAACATGATTTTGCAGACAGTGATTCCATTGACTGCTGAGGAAATCGAAGCAGAGAAAAAGCAAGCAGAACAGGATGATCTGTTCAAGGAGTGGCAGCTTGCAATAAATCACTCAGCTGTAACCCTCCATGAATCCTGTTGTGAAGAATAAGCGAACATAGAAGACTCTCCAACAGAGGAATAGGAAGTCAACAGGTGCTGAGGGGGAAGCAAAGAAAAAGGGAAGAACTGATCCATTGCATGGATCAACAATACATGTTCTAGTCCCAGTAGTAGACACTACTCTACCTATTCCTGATGTTGCCAAGAGTGCAAAAGAGCCTCTGATAACTCCCTAAAGGAGTTATTATTTTAGTGTTTTATTGGTGTCTTTTATATTCTTTCGAGTGTTTCTAACCCGTATTAAGTTGTTATTGTGTTGTATATACCTTTGTTTGCATTCTATGTCTTGTATAGTTGTGTTTTGTTGTTTTTAGTTATTTTGCAAGGAAAAAGAGTGAGATTAACAAGGTTTCAAGCCAAATGAGTGAAAGAGTAATCTGCTAGCTGTTATGCTAGAGCATTTGAGTGGCATTACTGGGAGCTGAGAGACTGCACCTGGGGGGACCACTTTGCTGTCACAAAAGAAAAAGTGATTTTCAGAGCTTTTTCTTACTTTACAGGTGTCACACGAATTTTGGAGACAGCACACAAGGGCAAAACAGGCAGCACACCTTTTTTTTGGATAAAGTAGCAAAACAAAAGGGGAACACAACCATTCTTCTTGAACAAGCCACATTTTTCAAAGTGTGATTGGTATATGATTGGTATATACTCAAAGCATTATGATTGGTATATTATGTACAAGGTGATTGGTTAATATACTGGGAATCATGAATGTTGTATGATCATCTCCTATCTAAATTAACAAACATATGTCGCAAACACTCTTATCCGCTTATCTCATCGATTGGTAGATCATACGGTGTGTATTAGATCACGAAAGATTGTATGGATCATTTGACCTAGAGAGATATAAATGGTTGTCAAGCTGAGACAGTCCCAAGATAGACTGTCAGTGTAGGCTGCAGCATACGCGGTAATAAGCATTTTATCTTGGATGGCTTGGTATGCTGGTGCGGGGGTACGCATTGATAAGGACCTACGTTAAGATCGATTCCTTTATCTGACATTAAAGGAATCTATATCTTGATGGCTTGATGAGATCCTAAACCTAAATGAAGGTACAGAAGTATACAAAAATTGTGTGTCACTTTGAGATGCAGTGAAATATTCTAGTTGAGCTTTTTATCTTTGTATCTTGTGTGGTAGCAATTTGTGTATGACTGTCTGGTACTAGAACTAGGAAACCATATCCATTATAGGATAGTAACATTCCCTGAGCTGCTCAAAAGGTTCATTATGCTAAAGTTCTGCAGGTTGATTATGTTCAAGCATAAGTGAAAAGGGTTAAGTGCATTGACTAGTAATATAAGATATTAATTAATTAAATTGCTTATTAGAGCCTAAATTAATTAATGAATATTTTTAACCTTTAATGTGGGGATATACAGAGCCTATGCAACCCATTCCTGACCAATTGATAGCAAATAGGTAGGACAATATTGATTCTATAGTAGCATGAATCAATATTAATTAAATAATTATATTCTGGATTGAATATGGAAATTAATTAATTGATAGGCCTTATTTGTTGTTTGCATTTTGGTCCCTGGTCTGGCCTATGAAAGCTCAGGCCCATCTAGAGATTAGAATTTCCTATAAATAGGCCCCGGGTTCTCAGATCATAACACACTACAAGATCATAAGTTGCAAATAATAGACCAGGAATTTGGAGCTTTGATAGACTAAGATATTAGAAATGAGGAGGAATCCGAAGGAATCTTCACCAGATTTTTAGATCGGAGCTGGGATACAGATCAGAAGATTAGACCGGGAGGATTATTTTTTAATTCTCTCTCCTCTAGATTTTCGAAATTATTTATATAATTTCATAGATTTAATTCCTTCATCTGATAGGAATAAATCTTGTTGCACAGGAAAGAGGATCAAGGATCAAATCTCTGCTCACCACGTTCTTCAGTTTTTACAATCTAGGTATTTGCACAAACCTTTTTATGCATATTGAATTGGAGCATGATAGGATCAATCATAGGCATAGTAAATATTTTGATATCCAATTATCGATCTGCGCTTATAAAGATTTAAGTGATTCAATTCACGGTATTCAAACTCCATTCAATTGGTATTAGAGCCAGGTTGATTAATTGGCTCTATCGGAAAATATAATATTGCCTATTTTTATGCATTATTAGTATTGAATTGCTATGGATGAATAGTAATACTTGGGCAATTTGGAGGAAACATCAATATTGTTTTATCATAAGGTTTCAATATTTATTTGTTTCAATTTTTTGTGATTATGTTTTAATTTCTGCTCTAATTTATTGTTTTCAGACATGTCCACTACTCATGTTGTTAACCTCTTAACAATGAACCCTTTAAGTGGTCCGAATTTTCCTGAGTGGAAATATTACTTCATAAATGTTCTCTCCTCTGCGAACCATGCCTATGTATTTTATATGGATCCACTAGCTCCTCGGTTTTGCAAGGGTTCTGGTTATAAGCGACAATTCTATGACAGATGGAAAATTTTTGATATTTCGCTTACTTCTTCATCATGAACAGTTTGTCTAGAGAATTAAGGCTCAAATACAGGAAATTCCAAACGGATGTGGAGATTTTGAAGGATCTTGTGAATGTATATGGGAAGGTGAGACGAGCTATCCGTTTTGATCTTGTGAAGGACATTGTTTCCAAGAAGATGACTGAAGGCAGTTCGATAATTCTACATTTCATCAGTATGATGAAGATCATGAGAAATTATAGAAAGAGAGTTGGACAAATTAATGATCGGGCGGAGATTAACATTGTCTTGAACTCTCTCTGATACTTTTGATGATTTCATCAAGTCTCTTGCTAGCAAGCGCGAGTTTCCTCTTGTTGAGTTACTCAAGGCAATGATGCAAGAAGAGTCTGACATCATGGAATTTGAGTTTTCTCCATCTTTGTTAGCTTTTGACAAGGCAGTTGCTGAGGCTACAGAAATGCTTGAAAAGCTGGACAAAGATGATGAGGCAAAAGTGGTCACCAGGCCATGCAAATGCAAGCAAAGTGAAAAAGTAAAATGTCTAGTACCTAGCACGGGAAGATAAGGTACATAATGTGCTTTTATAACGAAAGCATGTTTGGCATCAGTTTCTACCATTTCTTGGGTAGTGGATACTGGTGTTACTGATCATGTTTGTTATACTTTGCAGGGCTTCTTGCCTACGAGGCAACTAATTCATGACAAGATTACCATCTCAATGGTCAGCAGAGAGCGAGTCTCTGCAGTTTCCAAGTTATTTAATGATGGATTTTTAGTTATTTTTTATAGTGGAGTTTCTATCACTGGGAATGATGGTTTTATCTGTCATGGCAAACTAATTGACTCTCTCTATATTATTAATTCTATGCATAAATCTTCCGTGAATGTTTCGAACTCATCCAATAATAATAATCATTTAAAAAGAAAATTCTCATCCGATGAGGATCAAACATATCTCTGGCACTTGAGACTATGTCACATCAATCTAAAGAGGACCAAGAGACTAGCGAGTGATGGGCTCTTAGAATCTTTCCAAGTGGTGCCGCATCAAGAATGTGAATCATGTATAGAAGGAAAGATGACGATCATGCCTTTGAAGGCAAGTCAGTCTCGAGCATAGGATGTGTTGGAGTTGATCCACTCTAACTTATGTGAACTGATGTCCATGCAAGCTCGTGGAGGTTATGAGTACTTTGTTACGTTCATCGACAATTACTCAAGATTTGGATATGTCTTTTTGCTTTGCTACAAGTCTGAATGTTTTTAGATCAAAGAGTTCAGGACTGAAGTAGAAAAGAAGCTAGGCAAGATTATCAAGACACTACGATCAGATCGTGGGGGGGGGAATACCTCAGTAACGAGTTCTTGCAAAACCTGTCAGACAACATGATTACGTCCCAGTGGACTGCACCAGGAACCCCTCAAGAAAATAGTGTAGTGGAAAGAAGAAATATGAATCTTTTGGAAATGGTTAGGTCCATGATGAGTAATACAAGCTTCCCAATTTCTTTTTGGGGATATGACTTGGAGACAACACCCTATTTGCTTAACCTGGTACCTTCTAAATCAGTTCTTAAAATGCATCTGGACCTCTGGTATGGGGGAAAGCCAAGTTTAACAAGAATGAGGGTTTGGGGTTGTCCAACATATGTGCTGACAAAGGAACTTGATAAGTTAGAAAGCAGGTGTAAGCTGATGTTGTCTATAGGATATCCTAGGCAAACAAAAGGTGGTTACTCTTATTGTCCTGAGAACCAGAAAGTGGTTATCAGTACTAACGCAAGATTCTTGGAGGACGAATATGAAAAAAACCACAGATCCTAGAGTAAAATTATTCTCCACGAGCTTGGTGGTAATTGTTGGTCCCTGATCAGAGTCGTCGTTGTGAGTATCGAACAACAAACACACACGAATGCAGCGGAAGTCTAAATATTATCTTGCACTTAAGTTCTTATTAAATGTTTAACCTCAAAATCGTACTTAGGGTTTTCTTCAAGTATACTCTAACAACTTGAGTTGCTAGGTTTTAAATCAATGCACAAAACCCAATAAAAAAGTAAAGAACGCGCAATATTTATAGTGGTTTGATCCAATAGATCTACGTCCACTCCTCAGCAATATTGCTAAAATTCTCACTAAAAAGATATATGGGGTACAAGGAATTATCGTTCACTTGTAGTAGGTAGTGAGCTTTCGACCTAGCCACTACAAAGCTATCCTCCGATCCTCCAATCTTTTAGCAGCTGCAGCTCCAGTCAAGTCAAGGGCGCACCTTCAAAAAACTTGTCCTTTGCTGGAATGGAGATTTTATAGTTCTCTCCGAACTATGTCTGGTTTGCGGCTAATTCCCGTCGGAGTCAATCATTTTCAGAAAAGACTACTGGATGCTTCCAGATTTGGAAGGTATTCCAATGATTGAAGATTCTTGAGCTAAGTCAAGGAATCTCTTCAATGTAGTGTCAGAAATTGAATGGGGACACTACAACGGTTGTTGAGAGCTTTAAATATTCTCAGATGTGAGCTCTCAACTGACTACTCTCTTTTGCCTTTTTTGTTTTGTCAAAGGAATCCTTTTTGGTTCGCTCTGTAAATGTGCGAGTTGATTCGAGAGTTGAGTAGTTGTTTTCTCTCTGTTTGGATTTGTCTTTTATATCTGAAGATTCAAACTTTGAATCTCCATACCCGTTAGACACAATGACTCCTTTGTCCAAGAGAGTAATTTGTTTTTTCGTCCTTTCCAGCGTGTACAGTGTGTCTTTTTACCTACTTCGGGTAAGGCTTTCATCCTTGGTTGTACTTTCTGTCAGAACAGGCGTCTTTCACAAGTATCTGCTGAGTATCTCCTGGTATGCATTCTATCTGAAAATGCTGGGAGTACTCTGCTAAGCCTTTTGATTGCTAGGCTCTTCTAGCAATCTACTCTTCAATCTACTGACTCCTTCAGCATATGCGTCTTTATCTGTTGCTTGCTAATGCTTAACAATCTGCTAGAATGCTAGCGAATGCTGACTCCATCAACATTCTGCTATCACTTGCTTCCGACTGCTGACCACTTGTTCTTAGCAGTCTCTTCCTTCAGCATGTGATTGCTAACGTCTTAGCAATCGTTCTTCTTAGCACTTGACCGCTAACGTCTCTAGCAGTCATTTTCATCTACTAATATCTCTAGCAGCTACCATCTGCTGAGAATACTTCAAGCATTCCGAAGTTGATTGAACTTGATATTGTTCGTTCCTTCAGCAGTCTTCTCAAGCACTTCCTAATCTATTACAACTCGATATTTTTCCTAAACAGGACATTACATTGGAGTTTCTAGACTATGCTAGACTTCAGCAATGTTCGACCAACTAAATAAGCTTTGCTTCAACAAAAATTTTACTTTATTGATCCTAAGGGAGGAATTCGCTAGTAATTCCAAACAATTTCCCCCTTTTTGAAGCGATCAAAGCTTACTATCACTTGCTGAATCTAAGAGGAAAAGTTTCTGAGTTTACAAAAAACTTCTAAGTACCAAAACTATTCTAGCAGTCTAACTCAAATTCTATCCAACTTATTTCTAGTATGATTGGTTTTAATAAAATACCCCCTCAATAAATGCTGGGAAATATTTCTCGATTAAAAACATAAGTAAAAATGCTATTTCGGAATATGCTAGGAATTCTAACATCTAATTAAATCAGCAAGCATTTTGTTGGAATTGTATACATAAAAGCATTATGATTGGTATATTGGGAAACGTTATGTTTGATATACTGGTAATCATTAATGACTTGCAATAAACAACTCCTATCTGAATTAACAATCATACGATGCGAACAAACACATCCAGTTATCTCGTCGATAGGGAGATCATACGGTGTGTAAGAGATCACAGAAGATCGTATAGATCGTTCGACCTAGCGAGATATAAACAGTTATCGCAGCTGAGACAGTTTCTGGTTTAGCTGTCAATTTAGGTTGCGGCACACAAGTCCATAAGTAGTTTATCTTGACTGCTTTGTGTGACCGGTACATCTCAATGTATTGATAGGATCAACAGTGAGATGAACCATTCTACTTGACATATGAATGAGTAAAGATCCCGGTAACTTGGTCGGATCTAAAGTCTATTGAAAGCTAAGGGGCACACATTGGTTGACTGTCACTTTGACTTGCTATGGTGGAGAGTCTTACATGTACTCGTATATCTGTATCTTGGGTGATGGCAGTTTGTGTGGGGTTTCCTCAGGCTGGATTTAGATAACCATACCCATTTCAGGATGGTGACATTCCCTGGGAAGCTCACGAGGTTCGTTATGCTAAATCCTACAGGCTGAATCATTGATTCAAGCATAAGTGATAAGGGTTGAGTGGTACTACTCAAGAATAATAAGAGATTAATTAATTACAGCTAATTGTCATACGCTGAATTAAGTAATGAATGTCTGAAACCTTAAATATGGGGATTAACCAAGTCAATGCAACCCGTAGGTCAGCATTAATTCTCTGGTGTCATGTATTAATGTTTATTAATTAATTATGTTCTGGGTTGAACATGGAATTAATTAGTAGGAGGCCCTCTTCATTATTTGCATTTGATCCCTGGTCTGGCCCAACACTGCTTAGAGCCCATTAAGGTTTATTAAACCCTAATAGCCCATTATCCATATCTATATAAATAGATAAATCTCTCATTTTCTCACATAAGTTTGAAGTTTCAAATCAGAAACCCTAGAGAGATTGAGAGAGAGTGGGCGGTTGTAGATCCGGTAGCGTAACCTCACCATATTTTCGGATCGAGCAAGGGAACAGATCAGAAGATCAGATCTGTAGGAACACCATTGCTTTGATCGATTGTAGATCCAGATCTACACCATCATCATTGCCATCATCGATCTAGATCTTTAGATCTGTCGTTGAAGTCTCAGGTATTCCTTTGAATCAACGAATTAAATTAAATAGGAGCATGCATCGGGCATTTACTGTTTGTCATGATATTTATTTTGATATCCATAAATCGAATCCGGAGTTATAATAAATGGCGATTTATGTTGCCTATTGTAGACTCAGTTCCTAAAATTGGTATCAGAGCCAGGTTCGTATTTTATGGCTCTGTCGAAAAATAAATTTGACAATCAGTTTATGCATGTTATTTAATTTATTGTGGATGGATTTATTTTTGTTTTGAATGTTTTTGTTCTCGTGGCCCCTCTCTGTTTTTGGTTTTGTTTTAAATCGCGAGAAGAACCGCGATTAGATTGTTAGGAAAAATATGTAATAGACTAGATCTATTTTGTATTTTTTTATTCAATCTGTAAACCAAATTTGTTCAAGAACGAAGAAGTGGCGACAAAGTGAAGCAGCAGTTTCCGGCGACAGCACAGCCACGGGTGGTGGTGGCCGGCGGCGGCGCCCGCTGGCCGGCGAGCAGTGGCCGCGCGCAGACGGCGCGCGGCAGATCCTTGCAGCAGCAACTCGCGACCCTTTCTTCTCTTCCCTTCGCGTGCAGCGGCACCGGCTCCGGCCGGCGCGGATCTCTGCAGTTCAGCGAAGGCCGTGTGCTGGTGCAAACGGCGGTGGGAGACAGCAGACGCGAAGGTGGCGGCGGTGTGCAGCATGCTTGTGCTATGTGTGGCTGGGCCGCGCCTTCGTTGGTATTCGTACGCGTGCCTTCCCTCTTCCCTGTCGCTGGTAGCGACTGTGATGTTGGGAGTGGCTGGAGGCACTGCAGTGGCTGCGCAAGGGAGTCGCGATTCCGGCGACCATAGCAGCAGCATTCACTTAAGCTTCTCAGGCGTGCTGCAGGGACGGCAGGTGGCGCGGGTCTTCGCGCGGCTGATCGGAGCGGTTGTGTTCGCGTGCGATGCCGGCGTCTGGTGCTGCTGCGTGGCTGGAACTGCTGGCAGCGGCGGCTGGACAGAGGCGGCGGTGGTTTTGGCTTGGAAGGGTGGCGGCTGTAACCCTAGCTGCTGCTAGGGTTTCTAGGCACGGGCTCGGCGGCCCGGTTCGCTGAAACTAGGGTTTCTGCTGAAATTATGGTTTTACAACCTAATGGGCCTGAAACCCTTATTTCTGGCCCAAATTGTTGTATTTTTATTCCAGCCCAAAATTGCAGATTTCAAGTTAAAGAGTGGGAGCCCATTTGAAGATCTGTATTAAATTAAATCAATGTAATAGATAGATTTAATTTTATTTCCCATGTAATTGCAACAAGGGGCCACGAGAAATTTTATTTGTTTATTTAATTATTTTCTCGTTGATAACTGCAGTTTAGCGGTTAAGCAAATAAATTTTTACACCCGAAGGTGGTCGATCCCACAGGGAGTGTGCAATGAAAAACCTAAAGTACTAGTCATAATTCTTAGAACACAGAAGTTTGAGGAAGTAGAAAAGGGGTTTTGTTTGGAAATTTAAAGATGACAATGCAGAAAATAGAGGTTTTGAAAACAATTAAGAAAAGCACAGATCCTAGGGCAGATAATCTAATCATCAACTTGCAATATCAATCAACTCAGCAATAGGGAAAACATAGAATTTTGTGGATTAAATTCCTTGGTCAGGCAATTAAATCCTAGATTATTAATTAGTGACTATCTCTTCTCGGTCTCAAGAACACCAAATTAATCAATCTCATAATTATCTAATTATTCCTATTTAGGTTTCTTCCTTTTGAGACAGAAAACAAACACAATTAATTCTCTCTTCCTGTTAATAATTTTCATCTCTCGATCCGTCAATTATTAACTATAAACCTAGATCTCAATTCACCTCTCGGTTCTTTTAATCTAGATTATAAAATTAAATCAGAGAATTAAACCATGCTATATAAGTTGATATCAATTAGACATGCATCAGAAAAGAAATCATAACCCTAGAACCTGTTTAGGGTTCTAGCCACAAATCATGACTAGAAAATAAATAAACATTTAATTGATGAACTTACAAATGAAGAGGAACCTTCAATGTCTTGAAAAACTCCAAAGGTCAATGTAAAATCAAAGTAAAAACTCTATTATTTTCGTGCCAAAGAGTTCATATTTATAGAGGGGGAAAAAAAACCTAATTTGAGTATTGGATAAAAATAGCAAAAACTGCCAAAACAGGTCAAAAACAGCCTTTTCGGGCATCCGTGTCAATCGTAAGCCTGCCTGTCGATCGACACAACCGTCAAGTCGAAATTTGGGTTGAAATTTGTGTCGATTCATCAAGTTGGACCTCTGTGTCGAGCGACACAAATCCTGTCGATCGATAGGAATGCACGCGTCGATCACTTTCTGCGCAGTCTCACGGTTTTAGCCATAACTTTTGCTCCCGAACTCTGATTGACCCGATTCCAGTTGCGTTAGAAAGATAATTCGAAGATATTTCCATCCACGTGCTCCATTAGCTCATATTCCATCTTTGGAAGAAGTCTTGACTGTTCCTTTGAACATCATCTGCTTTTGGTACGGGTTACCAATGAATTTGGCCTAAAACCTGCAAAAATAACCCATCAAAGGCATAACACCCTCTAAAATAGACTCATGCACAGAAATAAGTGAAAACATAATGTAAAACACTTGAAACATTGGAGAAAAATTTAGATAAGTGAGTATAAATATGAGCTTATTACTCGTATGATGTGATTTATTATGTGCGCACTAGTAAATAATAGGAAAGCATGCTACAACTTTTATTATTTATTTTTAAAGCATGTTGTAGATAATAGGGAAGCATGTTACTGCTTTATTATTTACTGTTCAAAGCATGCTTTATGTGATTTATTTTATGTATTAAATTATGTCTATAAATTCCGGAATCATGTTGGGAAATATGATGGAATTTTAGATGTGACATAATTTATGGATCATAAAATAATATGTGCGCATAAGAACCTTTTGAAAGAAAAAGACTAAGCAAGATTTTTTAATTAAAATCAACAAGACCTCCACAATGAGGTCTCTTATTTGAAGTGGGCAGTGAAGTGAGTAGACGTCTACACGACCGTAGCCTGCTTACTTTATTTGTATGGGATTTCTAAATAAAACATTTAAACATGTGAGAAGTGGACAGTGAAGTGAGTAGACGTCTACCGATCGTAGCCTGCTTACTTTATTTGTTCATAAGTTCTCTAGAATTGTTTTAAATGAGATAACAAAGGTTGTAAGAGGCATGCGTCATGGGTCTAGTACGTATGACAAATCGTCCTTTTAACTTCCGGAGTTAAAATTGTGGTCAAATGATTAGATGTTGCCTGAGTACTAACTCATCAATGATGTCCCTGCTCAGATAGGTTGAACATGGTCTTAGTTTTATCTCCGATTATCAATTTTATTTGCCGGCGAATACCTGGCATGGATTGAAATTAAAGACTGGAACTTCAAAGAGCAGTCTTGTTAGGTGGTCTGCTGTAAACGTCTTCGAAAGGAGCTTGCAATAGATGCACCTAGGCAATTGGGGGAAACAATTGTATTGGTTTATCAAAAGGTTAGAATGCATATTTGTTTCAACGTTCTGCACGTATGTACTAACTTTAATCAGTTATTGTCTTCAGATATGTCTATGAATAATGTCATAAATATCTTGGCACAAAATCAATTAACTGGTCCGAATTTCCTAAAATGGAAGCACAACTTGGATTATATCCTAGTTGCAGAGGAACATCAATATGTTCTTAACACTCCGTGTCCAGCTGTCCCCACTGCTGAGTCAACTGATGTGGAGCGAAACCTCTATGACAAGTGGGTCAAGTCTAATAATGTGGTCAAGTGCTACATGATGACCACTATGTCTAAGGTGCTCTAGCAATAACATCAACACTATGACAAAGCAACTGAGATTATTGATAGTCTCACAGTTACTTATGGGGAATCGGATAGAGCTGTCAGATTCATGAGGGAAATCGTGAGTTGTAAAATGACTGATGGTAGCTCAGTGAGAGAGCACATTGTTTTCATGACTCATCTCATGGATGAACTGACGTTGCATGGATGAGGTGTTGACGGGGAAGCCCAGGTCGATATCATACTCAACTCACTTCCGAAGTCTTTTGAGAACTTTAGGCTGAATGTTGTCATGAGTAAAAAGGAGTACACTCTCAATGAGTTACTTGGTGACCTCATGGCGGCTGAATCAGTCATGCAACCTGAAAAGGCAGTCTTGGTTTCTTCCGGTAGTCGCCCTGCTTCATCGAAAGGTGCTAAAGGGGTGATTGGAAAGAAATTCACGGAGACAACCTTTGGAAGCAAAAGTTCTGGGAAAAAGAAGACTGTGACACCGGGGAAGAAGGGCAAGTGTTTCCGTTGTGGCAAAACTGGTCACTGGAAGAAATTGTTTGACCAAGCGGGTTGGACAAGGTACGTCATCAGCACTTGTAACGGAAACATGTTTAGCATCTGTTTCTACCCATTCGTGGGTAGTGGATACTGGAGCTACTGATCATGTTTGTTACACTATGCAGGGATTCAGGCCGACAAGGCAGCTGAATGATGACGAGGTGACGATATCCATGGGAAATGTTGCTCGTGTGTCTGCAGTAGCAGTTGGAGATGTTACATTATGCTTTCAAGATAATGTTTTCATTTTACGAAATGTTTTGTATGTGCCGGATTTTTGGCAGAACCTTATTTCTGTTTCCTGTTTAATAAATGATGGATTTTCCGTTATTTTTATAGTCATGTTACTATCAAGGGCAATAACGGTGTTATCTGTTGTGGGATACAGAAAGACTCTCTTTATATCATAACTTGTTTGCTTAAATCTTCCGTGAGTGCTGTATATAACTCTTTTAATCATAAGAAGAGAAAGTTTTCATCTTCCGATGAGGATCTTACATATCTATGGCATCTGAGACTAGGTCACATCAATCTAAAGAGGATCAAGAGACTCGTGGAATATGGAACGTTGGATATAATCCAGGTAGTTCCACATCGAGTTTGTGAATCCTGTATAGAGGGAAAGATGATGACAATGCCTTTCAAGGCAAGTCAGTCACGAGCAAGTGATGTGTTGGAACTGATCCACTCTGATTTATGTGGACCTATGTCCACGCAAGCTTGTGGAGGATTTACGTATTTTGTCACTTTTATTGACGATTACTCGAGATATGGGTATGTTTACTTACTTCACTATAAGTCTGAATTCTTTGAGAAATTCAAGGAATTCAAGGCGGAAGTAGAGAGGAAGTTAAACAAGACCATTAAGTCATTACGATCTGATTGTGGTTGTGAGTATCTCAGTGACGAGTTCTTGCAGCTTTTATCAGAGCATGGGATTACATCCCATTGGACCGCACCAGGCACTCCTCACCAGAATGGTGTGGCTGAAAGAAGAAATAGGACTCTTCTTGAAATGGTTAGATCTATGATGAGTTATGCGAACTTGCCTGTTTTGTTTTAGGGCCACGCATTACTAACAATTGCGTATCTGCAGAACCTGGTACCTTCTAAGTCAGTTCCTAAAGCACCCTCGGAACTCTGGCATGGGAGAAAGCCCAGTGTGTCGAAGATAAGAGTGTGGGGCTGTCCGGCATATGTTTTGTCGAAAGAACCTGATAAGTTAGAAGGTAGGTCCAAGCTAATGCTGTTTGTGGGATACCCCAGAAAAATGAAAGGTGGTTATTTCTATTGTCCTGAGGATAAGAAGATCGTTGTTAGCACCAACGATAGATTCTTCGAGGATGAGTTTGTGAAAAACCACAAATCCAAAAGTGATATCATTCTCCAAGAAATTGGAGACGATGATGCGCTTCCATTGGGAAAACCCCGTGGCAGATTGAGTGTACCTCTCGAAGGTATGGAACCAATTGCACGGTCGCCAGTGCAAGGATTTGATCCACAAGTAACTGCACCAACTGCTGACGCAATACCAGTGCTTTGTCGTAGTGGGAGGGTACCTCACCAACCCGAGCGGTATATGTTCGTGGGAGAATCTTTGGACTTGATCTCGGAAGACGAACTAGATGATACTGACCCATGGACATATGACGAAGCAGTAATGACAAAGATGCTGAAAAATGGCATAAAGCCATGGATTAATAAATTGAATCAATTACCTCTATGGATGTATACCAGATGTCTGCTCTACCAGATGGCTTTAGGGCCATAGGTTGCAAATGGGTATACAAATGGAAGAAAAGTTCGAAAGGAGAGATAACGGCTTTTAAAGCTAGGTTGGTGGCGAAGGGTTATAATCAAAAGGAGGGCATTGACTACGATGAGACCTTCTCACCAGTAGCCATGGTCAAATCCATTCGAATTTTTCTATCTATAGCAGCACATATGGACCTAGAAATCTGGCAAATGGATGTCAAAACCACGTTTTTAAACGGGTACCTTGAGGAAGGTCGTGACATCTATATGCAGCAGCCAGAGGGTTCTGTGAAGGATGGTGAAGAGCATCTTTTCTGGAAGCAAAGGAAGTTTGTATAGACTTAAACAAGCTTCACGGTCATGGAACAAAAGTTTTGATGGTGTGATTAAATCCAATGGATCTTCACAGTGCGAAACCAAAAGTTGTGTGTACCGATTATACGTCAGCGGAAGCGTGGTATTCCTTGCACTTTATGTAGATGACATTCTTCTATTCGACAACAATGTGAAGGTGTTGTCAGACATAAAGAGATGGTTATTCGAACAGTTTAAAATGAAGGACCTAGGAGACGCTGGATACATCCTTGGGATTAAAGTCTTGCGTGATCGCAAGAAGAGGATGTTAAGCTTGTCTCAGGCCGCTTATATTGATACTGTGATTGTCCGTCTTAGCATGCTAAATGCTAAAGAAAGGATTTCGATTTCCAGGCGGATCAAGATGAGAAGAGATCAACCTCGGGTCATGTGTTCACCTTGGGAGGTGGCGCTGTATCATGGAGGAGTGCGAGACAGAAATGTATCGCGGACTCCACCATGGAAGCTGAGTATGTGGCAGCTTCAGAGGCTTCTATAGAAGCAATATGGCTCCGGAACTACCTTCAAAAGTTAGATATTGTTCTGAGTCTGCCCAAGACTATCAAGGTATATTGTGATAGTGCTGGTGCAGTAGCAAACTCTAAGGAGCCAAAAACTCACAAGGCGTCTAAACACATAGAGAGAAAGTATCACATCATACGAGAAATCGTAGCGAGGTGCAATGTGCTAATAGATAAGATGAACATTAAGGATAATCTAGCAGATCCATTTACGAAGGGCTTACCTCAGAAGGCATACGAAGGTCATGTTCGTAGCCTAGGACTGAGGTAGATGCCAGCCACCTGGTGACCAAATGTAATAGCTAGATTAGAATAGACACATGTTATACTCTGGAAAGTAATGGTATAATGCTTTGAGTATAAGTGGGAGACTGTTGGAATTGTATAAATAAAAGCATTATGATTGGTATATTGGGAAACATTATGTTTGATATACTAGTAATCATTAATGACTTGCAAAAAATAACTCCTGTCTGAATTAACAATCATACGATGCGAACAAACACATCCAGTTATCTCATCGATAGGGAGATCATACGGTGTGTAAGAGATCATAGAAGATCGTATAGATCGCTCGACCTAGCGAGATATAAACAGTTATCACAGCCGAGACAGTTTCTAGTTTGGCTGTCGGTTTAGGCTGCGGCACACAAGTCCATAAGTGGTTTATCTTGACTGTTTTGTGTGACCGGTACATCTCAATATATTGATAGGATCAACAGTGAGATGAACCATTCTACTTGACATATGAATGAGTATAGATCTCGGTAACTTGGTCCGATCTAAAGTCTATTGAAAGCTGAGGGGCACACATGTGTTGACTGTCACTTTGACTTGCTATGGTGGAGATTCTTACATGTACTCGTATATCTGCATCTTGGGTGATGGCAGTTTGTGTGGGGTTTCCTCAGGCTGGATTTAGATAACCATATCTATTTCAGGATGGTGACATTCTCTGGGAAGCTCACGAGGTTCGTTATGCTAAGTCCTACAGGCTGAATCATTGATTTAAGCATAAGCGATAAGGGTTGAGTGGTACTACTCAGGAATAATAAGAGATTAATTAGTTACAGCTAATAGTCATACACTGAATTGATTAATGAATGTCTGAAACCTTAAGTATGAGGATTAACCAAGTCAATGCAACCCGTTCCTAATAACGTGGTAATAAAGGGGTAGGTCGGCATTAATTCTCTGGTGGCATGAATTAATGTTTATTAATTAATTATGTTCTGGGTTGAACATGGAATTAATTAATAGGAGGCCCACTTTATTATTTGCATCTGATCCCTGGTCTGGCCCAACACTGCTCAAAGCCCATTAGGGTTTATTAAACCCTAATAGCCCATTCTCCAGATCTATATAAATAGATAAATCTCTCATTTTCCCACATAAGTTTGAAATTTCAAATCAGAAACCCTAGAGAGATTGAGAGAGAGTGGGCGGCTGTAGATCCGGTAGCGTATCCTCACCAGATTTTCGGATCGAGCAAGGGAACAGATCAGAAGATCAGATCTGTAGGAACACCATTGCTTTGATATATTCCAGTTCCCGATCTACACCATCATCATTGCCATCATCGATCTAGATATGTAGATCAGTCGTTGGAGTCTCAGGTATTCCTTTGAATCTACGAATTAAATTAAATAAAAGCATGCATAGGGCATTTACTGTTTGTCATGATATTTATTTTGATATCCATAAATCGAATCCGGAGTTATAATAAATGGCGATTCATGTTGCCTGTTGTAGACTCAGTTCCTACACATTTTACTTAACCAATCACAAGACAATTAATCTCAGCATCCACATGCATTTTTGTTGAATACACAGAAAGTGTATATCAACTAAGACACACAACAAAAATCAGAAGTGGACGATGAGAAATTGTCTAAGTCTGATCCGATTTCATTCATATGAGTGATCATTACAAGTACAATGAAATCAAAAAAGATCAAAAAATTTTTACAAAAGATTTGCTAAGATAAGAAGTTAGAACTCAGGAGTCAGGGGCAGGCTTCTTTCCTTTGTCATACTCATCAAATTAGCCAACGGCCATCTGCACGAATTTCTCCAAGTAGCTTTGCTAGCTTCTTGCTCTGCTACTTCCCTCTCCAACTTCTTACCAATATTTTCATTCTCCATCTCTAGCATTTTGATCTTCAGCTCCATCTCTTGCTTTTTCAACTCCTCCAGAGCAAGTCTACGCTCTTCAGCAGCAGCAAGTGTTTCTTCTTCCTTTTTCCTATGCGCTGCTTCAGCAAGTCTCCTCTCTTCCCCCTCTTTGATTGCAGCAAAAAAGGTGGTTAAGAAAAAGTTGACCTTTTGCTCTAACTGTTTTTGGGATTCAGCAACATCTTCTTTCAGCACGTCCATGTCGATCTTCACCTCAGAGACGTCTACTTTGACCTCGGCTACTTCTGCTCTGACCTCAGAAACTCCAATCCGGACCTCTTCAACTTCCCTCCTTATATCAGCAGCCGCCATAGCCATTCGCTCATTTATAGAAGATATAATGATTTGCACAACGAATTGAACAGCAGAGTTCAAATAGGTTGGAAAGACGTGAGCACTTACCGGGGTAGCATCGAATAAAGAAGTTGTGGCAATCACAAGCTCCTGACTTCCAGTTGTGGTAACTTCTTCTATCTCAGCATTCACATCGCCGTAAGCAGCCAGATAAAGAGCTTCTTCATCTATTAATCGCTCTACTGACTCCATGGCATGGATAAGCTCTCCTTGAGCAGCGGAGTAGCGAGCCTCTTCAGCAAATAAGAGGATGGCACCGCTCTTGGCTTGAGGTATAACAACTTGGGCATCCAAGTAGCGAGCCTCCTCATCCATTACACGCTTGGCTGCTACCATGATTTCAGCAGTCTGGGCAGCCTTTTCCCTCTCTTGTTGTATCACATCAAGGATGTCAATTTCCAGAAACTTGACAATCCTTCGATCTCGAGCATCAAGCTTTGCAGCCTCTCGCTTAGCTATTTTAGCAGCCATCCTGGCCATCAGCCTTTCCTTCTTGTATTTCTCATACTCGACCTGACGTCTCCTATACTCAGCAGCTGCTCATGCTTGGCGCTTAGACAACTCAATTATAGCATTGGAGTACCCATCTGGAGCAAAAGCAGACTTCGGCAAGGATTGTGACTTGGAGAACAGCCTGTGAGCCCGAGTTGCTTAAAGACAAGCAAACACCTGCTTGTCTGTGAACTGCTTGGATCCAGCCACTTGGTGAATCCAATCGTTTGCCCATTGCACCTCTAGCCTCCAGTAGTTTAGGCCTCTAGTGATGATTATCAGCATCCTCTCTTCAAACGACAACTGATGCATCACGTAATCAAAGAATTTCCATCTCCTGAATTCATTTCCCAACACCTGGCCTTCGGATCTATCTTGATCTAGCTCAACATAAAAGGTGCTGGCGATATCCCTTTCGATCTCTGCATTCACAAACTCCTCAATCTCAAAAGCCATAGGGAAGAGATTAGAATTTACCTCCTCAGCAAGGTATATAGGAGCACACAGTTGTGCCACTCTCCTGAGCTTGAACCTTGGGCCTGCGAGTCCTTTGAAAGGAACTCTGAGAGTTTCATTGTCATTGGTTGAAATCTTTCTTAACAGCTTGACATCAAAAACGTCGGCGATTCTCCATCCGAGTCTGATTCCGACAAGCACGAGGCTAAGAATGTTGAATCTAGTTCGGCAACCTCTTCTGGCCTTGCCTTAGCATCTGCTCCTTCTCCTCTTCCAGAAGTGCTAGCAACTGGCTCAACACCTGTCCCTTCAACAACGTTGGATGCTTCCTCAGTATGTACCTCAGCACCTTCTGTGCTACTAGCACCTGCCTCAGCACTCCTTCCTGACCCAGAGGCTTCCTCAAAAACAACTTCTTTATCACTGTTGTCATGTGCTTGCTCTACAATAGGCTACTTTAATGTGACTACTCCTTGAGGATGATCTGGAGCATTAAAGGCTCCAGTCTCCAGCAGTCTCTTAAGGTCTTGATCTGTCATGGCCTCCTGCTCAATGACAATCGCATCTGCTATCGCAGGAGTGGAAATGGGTACAACATGAACCACTTTCTCTTTTCCTTTCTTGACTGCCTCAACTGCTTGCCTTCGTGCATCCTCAGTTGCTTTTTCTATCAATTCAGCAACTTTCTTGGCTGCCTGCTGATCAGCAGCCGCTTTCTTAGAAGCACGTTCCTCAGCACGCTGCTTGGCTAGCTCGAAGTTCCTATCTCTGGCTTCAAAAGTAAGCCTCTCCATTTCCTTCTTGTGTTTTTTCCTCTCCTGCTCATTCTTCTAAGCTTTCCTCTTCCTTCTACCTTTCAATCATTCCTCAAGAGGTCTTTCGGAGAGAGGAGTCTCAGCAGCTTTCTTCTTAGCGGCCTCCTTCTCCGCTGCTTCCTTCTCAGCTTCCTTTAACTCAGCAGACTTGACTAGCCATCTGCGAGTCCTCTTCTCCTCAGGAGATGTAACATCTGACCTCTTTCTCTTAGGAATTGGCACCGCAATCTGACCCAAACCTGTTGTTGGTTGTTCTGCTTGTTTCTTCTCCATAATTTCCTCAATCTGCTCGACAGGCAGATCACAAAGCTTCTCCATCTCCTCCAAGTTCTGAAAGCATTGCTCTGTTTTAGCAGCTTTCTTAAGAGTAGCAATCTCCTCAGCAGATAGTGGAGTAGCTTGCTGCAGCAACATCTCACCAGTAGAAGGTGTCTTGGCTGCTAGGGTTGGCTGTGCTGGGGTCGGCTGCTTCTTCCACAGGGGAATGTAATCGGTATTCAGCAAAGCCTCACCCTTATCGAGTTCCTCCTTTGGAATGATTGTCTCAAGGAACTTGCTAATCTTCAGTCCAAAATTAACGTGGTCCAACCACCGCTCAAAAAAGAATTGCGCCCAGTTCCCATTGAACCCATCTACCAATGCCATCATCACAACATACTTCTTGGCAGAAAGTTGTGAATACTATCCCGCATCGTATTGGAACATCTTTATTACGAGCTCAGCAAGGAGTCTGTAGTCCTCCTTGAAATGATGTATCGGAGTGGCTACCTTTCGAGGATGTGCCGGGTCCTGCTACACCTTCGGTTTTTTCCACTCGATCGATCGTGCCTTCATCTCCTCAGTATTAACCACCTTATACGTGGAGACACATTCGCCTGAATTGCGAAGCCCAAATGTCTCTACAAAGGCCGCGGCGGTTACCTTGATGAGGGTCCCGAACACAGAGGTTGTGAAAAACATGTGACGATCATCAAAGACAGCCCTCGCATAGAATTCTGAGACCATATGTGGTCGGAATTTCTTAGGCTCAGTAGATAGATACTGGACTACCTGCGCCTTACCAGGGTGTTCATCACCCATTCTGGAAACTGTACCGCAGCGAGAGGGGTGTACAGAATCATATCTTTCATCACCTGCGTCGCGCGCCTCAAGGCTTTCGATAACCCAGATTGTACTTTCTTCCTGGCAAGAGTAACCAGGCGGAAGTAGGGGATCTCTTCTTCAACATCGTCCTTCGACGCAATGTTGGTAAACTTCAGTGCATGTTTCTCATGCAACGTCAAGTTTGGAGTAGGCTTGAAGTAAAACATAATCGGAGTTTTAGATGGGGTGGAGGATTTAGGATTAGGCATGTTGAGAAATTTGGTAGAATTTCGAAGTGTAGAATTTGGGAGTGTTTGGAAGGCTTAGAAATTCTATGGATTTCAAATTCAAAGTGTAGAAGGTTTGAACGATGAATGAAGTGAAAGGTTTATACCTTTTGGACATTGATCCGATGACTGGGGAAACACCTCTTCAAATCCACTCAACGACTCAAATTTTGCAAGTCCCTTTGTATGGTAACCCACGCCCCAAAATGCTCAAGTGCTTTTGATGTGTCGCCTCCTGGTTTGACGCAGCCAGTTGCACGCATTAAATGCACTATGTTGGACCCATCAATTCAAATTTAAAACTTCACGCTTTGACTTCTGAAGACTGCTGAGAGCTTGGACTCAGCAATCTGCTGGCATAGAAGTCCTTAACAATAATATATGATCTGCTGAGAGCTGGGACTCAGCATCCACAACTTAGCATCCAAACATTTTAGCATTCCCATATTTTCTGCTGAGAGCTTGGACTTATCAAACGACTTCTAGCAAACGCCTATACCACTTGATGAGATTTGCTGAATAATAACACAGCATCCCGATGAAATGCTGAGAGCTTATACTCAGCACCCGTCTTCTAGTGAGCGTCAGAATCATTTGTTGCAATAAACTTAGCATATTAGGTAAATGCTGAGAGCTTGGACTCAGCAATCAAAATGCTTAGCAATCAAAAGTCAGCAACAAGAGTCAGCAACATTAAAATGTAAGCTAGGACACGTTTCTCTCCGTCTTCTTAAAGAAACCAGAAATCCAGAAATCTATAAAGAATGAGAACTTAGTACTCATTCATCCACAGCATCTTCCAGCTCCATGAGGCCTAACTTTAGACAAAGTTCTTTGAAACGAGCCTCAGCAAGCGGCTTGGTGAAGATATCTGCTAGCTGATCTTCAGTGCATATATATTGAATATCAATATCCTTCTTCTCCTGATGATCTCAGATAAAATGATGTTGGATATCAATATGCTTCGTTCTTGAATGATGAACGGGGTTCTTCGTTTTGCACATAGCACTATTGTTGTCACAGTAGTTTGGCACACATTTAGAAGGAATGTCATAATCTAGCAATTGCTGCTGAATCCACAAGACTTGAGAACAACAACTAGCGGTTGTTACGTATTCAGCTTCAGTAGTAGACGTAGCCACTGAGTGTTGCTTCTTGCTAAACCAACTGATAAGATTATGTCCAAGGAATTGGCATGTCCTGCTGGTGCTCTTCCGATAAATCTTGCATCCTCCGAAGTCTGAATCGAAATAACCACTCAGTGCTAGCCCATCGCACCTTGGATACCAAATTCCTAGACCTTCGGTACATTAGAGGTATCGGATAATCCTCTTAGAAACATCCAAGTGTGACTTCTTTGGATTTGCTCGATATCTCGTGCATACACCGACATAATAAGAAATATCTGGTCTGCTAGCTGTTAAGTAAAGCAAGGATCCGATGATACCTTGATAGAGTGTGGGATTCACAGGTTATCCTCCTTCATCAATGGAGATCTGGCAACTCTTGCTGATTGGAATCCTTAAACTCTTCGTCTTTTCTGGACAATACTTAGCAATCAAATCGCAAGTGTACTTCCTTTGGTGAATGAAAATCCCTTCACTCGATTGCTGAACTTCAAGTCCTAGAAAGTACGACATCTTGCCCATCATACTCATTTGGAAATTACTCGTCATAAGCTTCGAAAACTTGTCGCACAAGTTTGAATTCTTCGATCCAAAGATAATGTCGTTGACATATATCTGTACGAGCAATATGCTTCCTTCGTCTTTAATGCAGAAGAGGGTCTGGTCAATCTTCCCCTTCTTGAAGCCATTATCCAGAAAAAATTTGGACAAGGTTCCATACCACGCCCTCAGTGCTTGCTTCAAACCATCTAAGGCTTTCCTGAGCCTATAAACTTTATTTCCTTGTTCGAAGACTTGTGGTTGCTCAACGTACACTTCCTCCTTGAGCTCAACATTAAGAAAGGCACTCTATACATCCATCTGCATTGCAGAGAACTCTTGATGTGCATCATATGCTAGGTATAATCTTATTGCCTCCAAACGAGCTACTGAAGCAAACGTCTCATCGTAATCAATTCCTTCGCATTGTCTATAGCCCTTTGCTATGAGACGAGCTTTGTTTCGAACGACTATTCCAGACTCGTCCTTCTTATTCTTGAACACCCATTTGGTTCCAATAACACTCTGGTGTTCTGGTGTGTCCACCAAATCCCAAACGTGGTTACGTGTGAACTCGGCAAGATCTTCTTGTATAGCTTTCACCTAATCTGGAGATTGTAAACCGTCTTCAACCTTCGTAGGCTCCTCATCAAAAATATAACAAGCTAGCATCGCATTGCCTTGACGCGTCCTTACTGGATCATTGACATCATCAAGAATGGCATCTAAAGGATGATCGCGTAGCCATCTAGGTCTCGGGTTGTTGGTTGCTGGTGCAGCATTGCTAGCTTCGCCTGCTGAAAAGTTCTCTGCTAGTACATTCTCCTCAGCAATCACTTCTTGCTCATCATCCGGTACCTCAGCATTCGGCACCTCAGCAACAGGAACATCAGCATCCTGGACTTCAGCAACTGGAACTTCAGCAGCTGGAATTACAGCATCGTCTTCGACAAAGTCCTCAGCAACGCCTTCAGTAGCGTCCAATCCTTCTTCAGCAATGCGTCCTCGATCTGGAAGTTCTTCATCTTTTTCTTTAAGCGATTCCAGAATATACAAATTATCATTAAGATAAATTGGTAGGGTGGCTTCAGTATGATCATTAGTATCATCGGCCCGATCAGCACTCTGGTTACCTGCTGAGTGCGTCTGGATTGGATTACAATCACTCATAGACTTAGTCGAATAATTCCACATATTTTTGAAAGAATTTAAGATGGATTGATCATTGACATCATTAGTCTCATGATTGCTACCCGCTTTCTCTCTTATAAATCTGCGCACTAAGATAGACTCATCAAAAATAACATTGCATGTTATATCCACAACTTGAGTCGTCTTGTTTAACACTCTATAACCTTTGTAATATAGGTGTCCATATCCCAGGAACACACCTTGATCACACTTAGGAGAAAAAGTTTTAAGCTTCGACTTCCCATTGTTATTAATATAACATGTCGAACCAAAAGCATGTAGATGAGTAATAGAAGGCTTACGATCATTGTACACTTCATAAGGAGTTTTATTAAATCTGCCATTGATTGCGCTCCTATTCTGTGTATAGCAAGGTGTCATGACTGCTTCGCCCTAGTACTTTCCACTTAGACCGGAATCAGCGAGCATTGACCGCACAACTTCTTTCAATGTTCGGTTCCTTCTCTCTGCTAGACCGTTCTACTGGGGGGTCCTAGCAGTGGATTTCTCATGCCCGATACCAGCTTCGGCGCAAAAATCCATCAAAATTCCGTTGCAAAACTCGGTTCCATTGTCCGATCTAATCCTCTTGACGGTGACTTCTCTGCTATTTTGCTCCTTGAGGATTAGCTCTGGAAGGATGAGCTTGACTTCATCTTTTGTTCTCATCAGACGAACTCATGTGTACCTGAAAAAGTCATCAACAACCACAAGTGTATAAATCTTTTTACTTACAGTGGCTTGAGTGACTGGGCCAAATAAATCCATGTGCAAAAGCTCTAGGATTCTCTCTGAGGTGGCCTTCTCTGGGTTTGATCTGAAGGATGCCTTGGTTTGCTTCCTTTGCTGGAAAGCTTTGCACACGCCTTCCTTTCAGAAAGTCTCAGCAGGCAGTCCCTCAATGAGCTTGTACTTGGCTAGGTGGTTGATGGTCTTGAAATTCAGGTGGGTCAACCTCTTATGTCGTAGCCAATTGGTTTCTTCCCTGTTCAATGCTACAAAACAAGAATGTTACTGGCCACTTTGCCAATCAACAATATATATGCCAGCCTTGCGGATGCCTCTAAGCTTTACTTCGCCAGTAGCATTGTTAACAATAGAGCAACTTGTATTAACGAAAGAAACGGTGTGCCCATTTTCGCATAGCTGGCTTATGCTTAGCAGGTTGTGTTTGAGATTGGATATGAGTGCCTCATTGATAATCCTTAATCCATTTCGCTCTATGCATCCTCCCCCAATTACTTTGCCTTTGTTGTTGTCGCCGAACATGACTGTGGGGCTATAGATTCTTTGAATATCTGAGAACAGCTCTTCATCCCCTGTCATGTCTGCTGGACAACCACTATCTAGGATAAACTCATTTGACATACTTAATGTCTTAGCACTTGGATCCTGTCCCTGCAAAAACAATCAAAACATTGATTTAGGTACCCGCTTAGCATCGGGTCCTGCGGGATTAGTGTGGATCATAGTTCCTTTTGGAACCCACATCTTCGTGATTTTCAAGATTGGTTTCTGATATCACTCTTCACAACTTTCTCAACCTTTGGATAAGTATGATTTGCATAATTAGATCTAGGTGGAGTTGTGTGCTTAGCCTTCCTTGTCCTTGGAAATGGAAATTGATTGGACTCAGGCCTCATATAGGTATTTCTCCTATGTGGTGTGTACTTAGAGTATTGCGGTCTTAAAGCATGGTATGCTACCTGATTGCCCTTTGTGAAGGAAGGATATGCTATCTTAGCATTTGAAATATGATGCTCAGCATTCCTCCTTGGTAC
Organism: Plectranthus barbatus; assembly: GCA_026898455.1. Classification (NCBI taxonomy): domain Eukaryota; kingdom Viridiplantae; phylum Streptophyta; class Magnoliopsida; order Lamiales; family Lamiaceae; genus Plectranthus; species Plectranthus barbatus. The sequence continues at coordinate 395,394 of JAPKLW010000121.1, read as the reverse complement.
TGCTGAGTGAGGTATAGCAGACATCTTCTGGGTACTATGCTTAGATCCAGTAGATGTATGCTTAGCAGGCACTCTCGGAGTAACCTGCTAAGATCTAGCATTAACATGCCTAGAAGACATCCTTTGAGCATTCTGCTGAGGTCCAGCCGAGGCATGCTTGCTACACCAATCTGTCTGCCTAGCAGATGATGACTCAGCATTTACCTTATCCTTTCCTTTATCACCATTCAATTTTCCAGTAGAAACGAATGATGTCTTTCTCTGCTTAGAAAATTCATCATTCTTGTTCAAGGCACCTTTAGAGAGTTTTGATTCACAACCAAGGCCCAATCCTAATTTATCAGAATGTTTCCTTTGTTGGCTCACAATGCCACTAAGAACTGCCATGCTGGATGTATAAGCACATATACAATCCTCTTTCGGTTTGCTTTTTAAAGCAAGATTCTCCTTTTCAAGATTTTGAAAATTTTCAGAAAGTTTGGAGAAATCAGCTTTAAGTTTCAAAAAATCCTCACTTTCGGACCTTAGTCTTTAGACTTCCTCGGTCAAAGATGTAACTATTAATTTGAGTGAGGTGTTCTCTCCAACGATAGCATTCTTGATTTCATACATCTTTGAAAATTCAATAGAAAGCTTCGTGAGATTCCTCTGATTCATGCATGATTGCTAGGCTTCAAGTGCTAGTAGATGGTACCTCATTCGCATCGACTGCTAGAGCTAATTCAGCACTCTGTTCAGCATCAGCTTCAGCATCAGCTAATTGATCTTCAACAATATCGGTCATCAGGACAAGCAGAGCATCCTCATCATCTTCCTCCGAGGAATAATATTCTTCCTAATTATTAGGAATTTCCAACACTTCGGTCCTGGTCAGCAGGGCTCTTGTGACCGCTCGAACCGCTCTTCTCTTAAACCTTTGTTTGAGCTGCTCTCTCTCTTCCTGACTTACTCTAGGACATTCATGCTTGAGATGATCTGGAGAATTACACTCGAAGCACGTCCTTGGCTTTCTCTCTATGGAACGAGAGGTTGATGAAGTATGCTTAGCTTTCTTTACTTCTTTCTCAGCTTTAGCTTCCAGCATCAACTTCTGAAGCTTTCGCATTTTCTCTTCGAGCTCACTTATCTTCAGATCTTCAGGCTGCATGCTGAAGGATGGAACTACTTCCTTTGCTGGAGAAGCAAGAGCTGATCTTTCATGAGGACGGAATGACTTCTTTGTCTTCCATTTGGATACATCTATTTTCACGAAGAATGCTAGATCCTCCGGGGTAAAGCAGATGATGACAAAGTCTTTGTAGCAGCGGCTTCATTCTTCTCTGATTGTTGTATAATGAATTCATGAGTTTGAGTGGAGCAAATACCTCAGATGTGGTCATTTGGCTAAGGTCTTTCTCGCTGAAGTTCGTCATCTTCACAAACCAATCCTCTCATGGAAAGAGCTTCGAGATGATCTTGTTATTCATCCCGCCATTATCATACGTCTTTCCCAGATTCCGGAGTTCTCCGACAATGGTGTTGAATCTTTCTTCCATAACTTGGATGGATTCTCTTGCAATCATAGAGAAAGATTCATATTTATCAACAACTACCTGTAGCTTGTTGCGCTTCATCTGGTCGGTCTCCTGGGAAGATTCACATACATAATCCCACATTTGCTTGGCCGTATCAAAGTCTAAAGCTTTGTCACACATTAACGGCGGCAAGGAATCAAGGATTAGCTTATTTGCTAAGTGCTCCAGCTGAGCTCTTTTCTTATCTTCCACCGTATACTCATCGAAGTTCTTCTCGATCATCTGCGGAGGTCTTGGTTGTCCTTCAACAACTGGACCAACAAAGGGGTTAACCTTCATAATCTTTATGGGTCCCTAAGCAAGAACATCTGCCATCTTTGGATGTATACTCTGGAGCTGGATAGTGGCCATCTTCTGCTACGAATTAAACTTCTCCTTGGTATACTTGGGCAAGGTATGATTCATCTTTGCGACCTTAGAGTACCTTAGCTAGATCAACAAAAGAACAAGGTATAATGCAAGGAATAAACACAGATCTGGTCTAAGCAACTCAGAAGCAGCAAGTCTTACAACCTGGCTTTGATACCACTTGTTGGTCCTTGATCAGAGTTGTCGTGGTGAGTATCAAAAAACAAATACACACGAATGCAGCGGAAGTCTAAGTATTATCTTGCACTTAAATTCTTGTTAAATGTTTAAGCTCAGAATCGTACTTAGGGTTTTCTTCAAGTAAAAAACAGTAAAGAACAGAACCCAATAGAATAGTAAAGAACACGCAATATTTATAGTGGTTCGATCCAATAGGTCTGCGTCCACTTCTCGGAAATATTGCTAAAATTTCACTAAAAAGATATAGGGAGTACAAGGAATCGTCGTTCACTTGTAGTAGGTAGTGAGCTTTCGACCTAGCCACTACAAAGCTATCCTCCAATCTCTTAGCAGCTGTAGCTCCAGTCAAGTCAAGGGCGCACCTTCGTAAAACTTGTCCTTCGCTGGAATGGAGATTTTATAGTTCTCTTTGAACTGTATCTGGTTTGCGGCTAATGCCTGTCGGAGTCAATCCTTTTCAGAAAAGACTGTTGGATGCTTCCTGATTTGGAAGGTATCCCAATGATTGAAGATTCTTGAGCTAAGTCAAGGAATCTCTTCAATGTAGTGTCAGAAATTGAATGTGGACACTACGGCGATTGTTGAGAGCTTTGAATTTTCTCAGATGTGAGCTCTCAACTAACTACTCTCTTTTGCCTTTTTCATTTTGTCAAAGGAATCCTTGTTGGCTTGCTCTGTAAATGTGCGAGTTGATTCGAGAGTTGAGTAGTTATCTTCTCTCTGTTTGGACTTGTCTTTTATATCTGGAGATTCAAACTTTGAATCTCCATACCCCTTAGACACAACGGCTCCTTCGTCCAAGAGAGTAACTTGCTTTTTCATCATTTCCGGTGTGTACATTGCATTTTTACCTACTTCGGGTAAGGCTTTCGTCTTGGTTGTATTTTCTGTCAGAACGAGCATCTTTGGCAAGTATCTGCTGAGTATCTCTTGCTAGGCATTCTATCGGAAAATGCTGGGAGTACTCTGCTAAGCCTTTTGATTGCTAGGCTCTTATAGCAATCTGCTCATCAATCTGCTGACTACTTCAGCATATGCGTCTTTAGCACTGAAGTCTTTATCTGCTGATTGCTAATTGTTAGCAATCTGCTAGAATGCTAGCGAATGCTGACTCCTTCAACATTCTGCTATCACTTGCTTCCGACTGCTGACCACTTGTTCTTAGCAGTCTATTCCTTTAGCATGTGATTGCTAACGCCTTAGCAATCATTCTTCTTAGCACTTGACCGCTAACGTCTCTAGCAGTCATTTTCGTCTGCTGATATCTTTAGCAGCTACCATCTGCTGAGAATACTTCTAGCATTCTGAAGTTGCTTGAACTTGATATTATTTGTTCCATCTGCTGAATCCTTCAGCAATCTTCTCAAGCACTTCCTAATCTATTACAACTCGATATTTTTCCTAAACAGGATATTACATTGGAGTTGGTAGACTATGCAAGAATTCAGCAATGATCGCCAACTAAATAAGCTTTGATTCAACAAAATTTTTATAATATTGATCCTAAGAGAGGAATTCGCAAGTAATTCCCAACAGTAATGAAGCGATTCCATCTGGAAAACCCAATGTATTGGTAAATCTACCTGGAATAGGTGAGGGAATACCAACACTGCCATCAATGCAAGGTATGAGACCAACGAGTACTGTGCCAACTACTGACATGGCTCAGATGCCTCGTCGCAGTGGGAGGGTTGTTTGGCAACCAAAAATGTACATGTTCATGGGAGAGTCTTCTAACTTAAGCGGACTGGATGATACCGACCCATGGACATATGACGAGGCAGTATCTTATAAAGATGTGGACAAATGGCAGATCGCCACAGATTCGAAGATAGAATCCATAATGGCTATGGATGTATACCAGAAAACAAATTTTCCAGATGGCTATCGAGCCATAAGCTGCAAATGGTATACAAAAGAAAAAAAGGAGCGAATGGTGAAATTACAGCTTTCGAAGAAAGTTTGATGGCGAAAGGTTATAGTCATAAAGAAGGTGTAGATTATGACGAGACCTTCTCACCGGTAGATGATAAGATTGTTTTTCTACTCTCTTATCGCATTGTTTTTCTTTTCTTTTATGCATTTTAGTACGTTTTCTTGAATAAACTGAGCATGAGTATATATTAGAGGGTGTTATGCTTGCCATGGTAATATTTCGCAGGTTTTAGGCCAAATCCAATGGAAAACCCTTACCGAAAGCAGCAGATGTTCAAAGAAACAGTCACTACTTCTTCCACCGTTGGAATCTGAGCTAATGGATCATGACATTTGAAAGATCTTTGAGTTAGCTTTCCAACGCAACTGGAATCGGATCAATTGGAGTTTGGATGCGAAAGTTATGGCCAAAACTGTGAGACTGCGCAGAAGGGTCGGAAGTGGCGGAAACGTCTCTGATTCGACCGAAATGAAAGCCATCTCGACCGGGCCGAATCCTCCATCTCGGCCGTGGCAAGGGCCATCTCGACCGAGACAGACTGTTTTGGCGAGATTTTGCGAGATTTTCATATATTTCGGGCGAGAATTGCTTGGGGAACAAGATATACATCAATATGGAAGCAATAAATCATACCTTTTGAAGATATGCATCCAAGGCCTCAAACCTACTACTATATAGACTCTTCAATAGCTCAGAATTATAAGCCCCCTTTAGTTTTGAAACCCTTTCTTTTAGTTTCTATCTTCTTTCCCCCTTTACAGTTTTTACACCTTTATTTTCTGTTTTCTTTTGAATTCCTCTTTACTTTTTGTTGAACCTTTACTTTTGAATGCAATCTTTATTTTCCCTGCATTGTTTATCTTTAATATGTTAGGCTAGAACCCTAAACAGGTTCTAGGGTTTCTCCATCTGTGATGCTTGTTTAGATTTATTTATTCTAACCCTTTTATTGGTTTAAACTCTTTGATTTTATTTCAAATCTATTTTTCAATTGAAGGATCGAGAGATGAAAATTGAAATAGGTTTTAGTTATTAATTGAAGGACCGAGAGGTGAAAATTGATAATAGGAAGTGAGAGTTTAATACTTTTGATTATCTGTCCGACCAAGAAGATTTCAATTATAGGAAAATCTAGATCTTTATGAAATTGATTAATTGGTGTATTTTGAGACCGAGAGGAGATAGATCACTAATTAGTAATTTAGGTTTTAATTGCCCGACCAAGGAATTAACTCCACAATAAAAGGTTTTCCACCAAAATTGTGTTTCATGGGTTTGAATATTTAATTCTTGCAAGTTGATCAAATTGGTAGATTTCCCTGGAATCTGTGCTTTTAATATTTGAATTTCTCTATTTAATTATTTGTTTTGAAAAACCAAAACCCCAAAAATTGATTTGCCCAAACAAAAGATCTGAAAACCATATCCAGTACATGATTTTCCCTCGTTGCACTATCCTTGTGGGATCGACCAACCCTTGGGTTGACTTATAAATTTATTTGCCCTTTGCTATAATTTGTATGCAGATTTAGCATCGATCAGTAGACATGCTTAAGTCCATTCAAATACTCCTAGCCATAGCAGCACATATGGACCTAAAGATATGGCAGATGGATGTTAAAAACAGAATTCTGAACGGGTACTTTTAAAAAGGTTGAGACATCTATATACAATAGCCAGAAGGATATGTGCGGAAGGGCGAAGAGCATTTGGCCTGGAAGCTCAAGAAGTCGTTGTATAGACTTAAGCAAGCTTCACGGTCATGGAATCTACATTTTGAAGAAGTGATTAAATCATATGGATTTTCGTAATGTTCAAACGAGATTTGCGAGTACCGCCTATGTGTCAGCGAAACCGTGGTGTTCCTTGCACTTTATGTAGATGATATTCACCTAATTGGCGATAATGTGGAGGTATTGTTGGGCATAAAGGGGTGGTTATGCAAGAAGTTTCATAAGAAGGACCTTGGGGATGCAGGATACATCATAGGGATAAAAGTATTGCGGGAGCACAAGGAAAGGATGCTAGCATTGTCCCAAGCTTCATATGTGGATACTGTGATTGCCACTTTCAGCACGCAAATTGCTAAGAAAGGTCTGTTACCCTTCAGACATGGCTTACATCTTTCCAATGATCAGTGTTCGGTGACGCAAAAGGAGAAAGATGAGATAAGCAATGTGCCATATGCATCGGCCGTGGAGAGTCTCATGTATGCAATTCTATGTTCGAGGCCAGATATCTGCTTCGCCGTAGGCATGGTAGCAAGATATCAGTCTAACCCTTGATAGACGCATTGGGCCCGGTAAAGCACATACTCATATACTTGAAATGGACTAGAGATTATTGTCTCGTCTATCAGTGTGAGGAGTTGTGCCCTGTGGATTGGATTTGAATTTCCAGCCAGACCTAGATAAAAAGAAGTCCACCTCTGGCTATGTGTTTACATTAGGGGGTGGGGCCATATCATGGAGGAGTGCAAAGAAGAAGTGCATTGCTGACTCCACCATGGAAGCAGAATATGTGGAAGCTTCTAAAGCCTCGAAAGAAGCAGTATGGTTTCGAAACTTCCTTCTGAAGTTGGACGTGATTCCTAAGTTACCCAAGACTATCACAGTGTATTGTGATAATTCAGGAGTTGTGGCTAATTCAAAAGAACCATGAACTCAGAGAGCAACAAAACATATTGAGATGAAGTACCGTATTATACAAGAAATCATAGCAAGGGGTGGTGTGTTGATAGAGAAGATTGATACAATGAATAATCTAGCGGATCCATTCACAAAAGCTCTGCCTCAGAAGGTCTATGAGATGCATGTACGTAACCTTGGGCTGAGGGCAAAGCCAACCACGTAGAATGATTAAAGTAATAGCTAGATTAGTTTAGATGCGGTATACTCTGGAAAGCACTTGTATAATGCTTTGAGTATAAGTGTGAGATTGATGGATTTATATACTGAAAGCATTATGATTGGTATATTATGTACAAGGTGATTGGTTAATATACTGGGAATCATAAATGTTGTATGATCATCTCCTGTATGAATTAACAAACATGTGTCGCAAACACTCTTATCCTCTTATCTCGTCGATAGGGTGATCATACGGTGTGTAGTAGATCATGAAAGATCGTATGGATCATCTGACCTAGAGAGATATAAATGATTGTCAAGGCTGAGACAGTCCCAGGATAGACTGTTAGTGAAGGCTACAACATACGCGGTAATAAGCATCTTATCTTGGATTTCTTGGTATGCTGGTGCGGGGGTACGCATTAATAAGGACCTAGGTTAAGATCGATTCCAATATCTGACATTAAAGGAATCTGGATCTTGATGGCTTGATGAGATCTGAAACCTAAAAGAAGGTACAAAAGTATACACAAATAGTGTGTCACTTTGAGGTGTCGTGAAAGGCTCTAGTTGAGCTGTATATCTGTATCTTGGGTGGTAGCTATTTTTGTATGACTGTCTGGTACTAGAACTAGGTAACCAAATCCAGTATAGGATGGTTACATTCCCTGAGCAGCAGAGAAGGTTCGTTATGCTAAAGTCTTGTAGACTGATTAAGTTCGAGCATAAGTGAAAAGGGTTGAGTGGATTGACTCAAGAATATAAGATGTTAATTAATTAAATGGCTTGTCAGGGCCTAAATTAATTAATGAATATTTGTAACCTTAAATGTGTGGATATACCGAGTCTATGCAACCCATTCCTCACCAAGTGGTAGCAAATAGGTAGGACAATATTGATTCTCTGGTGGTATGAATCAATATTAATTAAATAATTATATTTTGGGTTGAATATGGGAATTAATTAATTGGTAGGCCTTATTTGCAATTTCCATTATAGTCCTTAGTCTTGCCCATGAAATCTCAGGCCCATCTAGAGATTAGAACTTTCTATAAATAGGCCTCAGGTTCTCAGATCACAACACACCACAAGATCATATGTTGCAAACAGCAGACTAAGAACTTGGTGCTGTGATCGATTAAGATTTGAGGAACGAGGAGGAAATTCTGTTTCTCGATCGGCAAGGAATTTGAAGGGAATTTAAACCAAATTTTTGGATCAAAGCTGGGATACAGATCAGAAGATCGGATCTGGAGGATCATTTTCAATTTCTCTCTCCTCTAGATTTTTGAAATTATTTTTAATTTCATAGATTTAATTCCTTCATCTGATAGGAATAAATCTTGTTGTGTGGGAATGAGGATCAAGGATCTAATCTGTGCGCATCGCGTTCTTCAGTTTCTACAATCTAGGTATTCCGCATAAACCTTCTTATGCATATTCTATAGGAGCATGCTAGGGTTAAATCATAGGCATAAAAATTGATTTGATATCAAATTAAACGATCTGCGCTTACACGAGTTTGAGTGATTCAATACACGAATTAAATCATAAGCATTGCAATTATTTTGATTCTTTTTGGTATCTTCACTTGGTCTTCATGAACCTGTTTTAGTGTAAGTGGAACTAGAAAAAATCTTTTGTTATTGTACTCAAATGTGTATTTCTTTGTGAACCCCTCATGTTGCGCCTTTCTATCAAATTGTCATGGACGACCCAACAAAACATTGTTATCCTGTATTAGAACTACATCACAAAGAACCTCGTCCTCATATTTTCCAATGCAGAACGAAACCTTTACTTGCTTCGTCAACTTAACCATCCCACTGTCATTTAACCACTGCAAACGATAAATCTTTAGATGTTTGAGCATAGGTAAGCCTTATTTCTCCAGCATACTGAAACTCGTTGCATTTGTACAACTCCCACTATCTATGATAACCTGCAAACCTCATCCTTAATCTTGCAACGCGTATAGAACATGTTCTCTCACAGCTCGGTATAATCGACTGGATGTTGTGCCTGTAAGACTCTCCGAACCAAGATTGATGACAGTGCAGCAGACGCAATTATCTCCTCTTTTTCTTTTTCTTCTTCCTCAGGGTCCTCCAATCCTGGAATATTAGGATCAGTCTCATCCTCAGTTTCAACTTCGCCATTATCTCGAAGGATCATAACCCTGTTCTTGAGGCACTCACTAACAATGTGCCCAAAACCTTGACATTTGAAACATCGACGATCAAGATTCCGAGTATGAGGAGTAACAGATTTACCTTGATTGTTGGAACTGTTGGGGTGCAACAAATGGTTTCTTCTCAACTCATGGTTGCTCCTCCTCTTTCATGGAGATAGTTTGGGCGTGGAACCTCTACCAGACTGGTATTCTTTCCAGCCCGTAGGATTCGACCCAACTCTACTACCCCTCCTCTTGAGTTGTCCCTCTATCTTAATCGCCATGTGCATTATTTCCTCCAGCTCGACATAATGCTGCAACTCTACTGTATCTTAAATCTCCTAATTCAGCCCAACCAGAAACCTAGACATCATCACCCTCTATCCTCCACTACATTGGCTCGAATCATAGCCACTTCCATCTCATTATAATACTCATCCACACTCTGACTATCCTGTCTCAAACTCTGCAGCACGTTGTACAAGTATCTGTAACAGTGATTCGACACAAAGCGCCTCCTCATGACAACCTTCATCTCATCCCATGTCTTTATAGATCTCTCCCTATTCCTCCTACGACTACTCACCAACTGATCCCACCACACTAGAGCGTAATCAGAAAACTCCACTACATCCAACTTCACTTTTTTCAGATCAAAGTAATTGTGGCACTCGAACATCAACTCCCCGAAAGAAAGGAATATTCATCTTGATTGCCCATATTGTTATCATATGAATCCCCCTTGTAATATTCATTGGCGTCCTCCTCATATTGAGGAATGTGTTTCCTATTGGAGCCTCTGCCATCTTAACCTCCGCGTCCTCCTTTTCCAACAATCTCATGATTGCTAGTAGAATCTCGTCGAGTCCTTTCGGGAACAGAAGACTCGAGATCATCGATTCGTTGATACATTGCCTCCATCACACTCGTCATCACCCTATTCAATTCAAATTTCAAACCCTCCATCATGCACTTGATCGCCCCCTTTTTCCCCTAACAACTCAGCTAGAATGCTTTTTGTCATACCTGCAAGACAGATTAGATAAAATGATGGGCCTCAACACCTCACATACACTCGTGTATCACTCAGTTATGTAAATTCACTCACAATCGTGTACCACCCAGTATGTACGGCTTCTTAAATCCCTTTAATAATCTCACTCACTCTTGCCTTTTACCACTCTTTTCTCCCTTCTGAAGAACTAAAAAATCCCTAGAAAATTTCACAAACTTCAAATCGACAAACCAATGCAACAGGAAGACTCCAGAAGACTCAAGGAAGGTAAATGACAAAAAATGAATGATTTTTTTTTTCAGAAAAGCACAATTAAGCCAAAAATGGACACTGTATGCAAAAGTTATGTCAAAAACAAGTCTAGCTGGAAAAGATAAGGAAATATTCGATACTATGGAAATATTTGACTAGATATGGAAGGAAATATTTGAATAAGTATGGTATGATATGCCTAACAAGATATTGACTCACTAAACCTTAGAATTTATGACTCCAACAAGACAGCACGACTCAACGACACAAGCAATTCCAAAAAAGAAACCGTAAAATCACAACGTTGAAAAGGACAAAAAGAAAACAAGACTCAAATTTTTTTATTTTTTTGTTTTTTAACACACGAAAACTAAAAGAAAGGAAGAGGAAGGACACGACCTAGATCTTGGTACCAAAATGATACGATCCTCGACGGGAAAGTTTAGATCACAACCCAAAATCAACGAAAAGGGAACACACGCGGACACGACTCGAACCAATACGAAGGAGAAATCCAACGCTTATGCAGTCGACCCCTAGAGAACCACAGACAAGAACGAACACGAACCCCTACGAACCAAAAAACAACTCGGCTCACAATGAGGGATATAACGAAGATGCCACAAACGGCTCCGAAATTTCGGTTGATAAGTCAAAATTTTCGAATTCTAAGGCTCTTAAAATTTGTGAGTCTTCAGATAATATTGAGGAGATAATCTCACAAATTTTATTAAAACTGAAAATTGAATAAAATTGTCCAAAATATGTCCTATATATAGGCAACTCATATCCGTCGTCTAATAAGGAAATCAAATATAAAAGCATATCAAATCTATTAAGATACAAGTGTATATGAATATCTTTGTAAAAAGAAAAGACACTAAACATCTAGAAACTAAATACTAATTTTCGAAAATAAAGGAAATTGTTGGGAATTATCCCTAAAATCTTCCTTAGGACTTATTTG
>JAPKLW010000121.1:367232-379079 GCA_026898455.1 Plectranthus barbatus | reverse complement strand
ATGGACATCCCACTCATAAAGGTTATAGGGTATTAAATAAGATTACCAGCATTGTGGAAATAACATGCAATGTTATTTTTGATGAGTCTACCTTAAAGGAGAAAAGATTAGCAATCATGAGACTAATGATGTCAATGATCAAACACTTTTAAATTCTTTCGAGAATATGAGTATTGATCCGACTAAGTCTATGAATGACTGCAATCCAAACGAGACGCACGCAGCAGGGGACCAAACTGCTGACCAGGCCAGTGATGCTAATGATCATGCTGAGGCCAAACCTACAAACATCGTAACCAAACCAACTATCCTAGAAGTAATTGATGATAAGGAGGAAGAAGCCACCAAGGACATTCCCACCAGGGAAGGAACAGAAACTCATGAAGATCTTGGCAGAGGCGCTACTGAGGATCCACCTGCTAAAGAGAATGCTGACGAAGTTCATGTGGAAGATAGTGCTGAAGGCGCTGCTGAGATTCTAGTTACCGAAGACACTGCTGAAGAAGACCCTGTTCCAGGAAATCTTATTGAAGATATCCCTGCAGAAGCTAATCCAGATGATGAACATAAGGAGGATACTGTGGAGAATAATGTACAAGACAATGGGCTCGCAAGGGAAGAAAATATGGTCAGAACTGTCAGACCGACATGGTTGCGTGCTCACTCTCCTGAAGATATCATAGGCAATATCAATGATCCCATGATGACGAGACAAGGCAACGCTATGTTAGCATGCTATATCTCCAGTGAAGAACCCAAAAAGGTCGAAGATGCTCTACTAGATCCGGATTGGGTGAATGCTATGCATGAGGAACTAGCAGAATTCAAGCGAAACAATGTGTGGGAGCTAGTAGACAGACCCGAACATCAAAGCGTTATTGGTACAAAATGGGTTTTCAAAAATAAGAAAGATGAATCTGGCACGGTTGTGAGAAATAAGGCGAGACTTGTAGCTAAAGGGTACATGCAATGCGAAGGAATAGATTACGACGAAACATTTGCTCCGGTGGCAAGACTAGAGGCCATTCGTTTACTCCTACCGTACGCAGCACATCATAAGTTTGACGTAATGCAGATGGACATAAAAAGTGCCTTCCTAAATGGTGAACTGAAGGAAGAAGTCTATGTCGAGCAACCACCAGGGTTCGAACACGGCAATCAAGTATATAGACTTAAGAAGGCTCTCTATGGATTGAAACAAGCACCGAGAGCTTGGTATGGAACTCTTTCAAAATTTCTTTTGAAGAATGGTTTTCAGAAAGGGAAAATTGATCAAACCCTTTTTCGTATTGAAGACCAAGGAGATATTTTGCTGGTACAAATATACGTAGATGACATCATTTTTGGGTCTAGAAATCAAGAGTTATGTGATAAGTTCTCAAAGCTGATGACCAGCAACTTCCAGATGAGTATGATGGGAAAGATGTCCTACTTTCTTGGATTACAAGTTCAACAATCCAGAGAAGGGATTTTCATTCATCAGAAGAAGTATATTCGCGATTTGATTCCGAAATACTGCCCCGAGATGACAAAGAGTTTGCGGATTCCAATAAGTACGACATGTATTACCGCACTTGAAAGAGAAGATGGGGATGTGAATCCTACTCTTTAAAGAGGAATTATAGGCTCACTCTTGTATCTCACCGCCAGCAGATATGATATATCTTATGGCGTCGGGTTATGTGCTAGATATCAAGCCAATCCTAAGAAGGCTCATCTAGACACTGCTAAACGGATTGTTCGCTATTTGAAGTGCACAGAAGGTCTCGGAATTTGGTATCCCAGAGAAGACAGTCTTGCTCTAAGTGGATACTCGGATTCTGACTTTGGAGGATGCAAGATCGACCGGAAAAGCACGAGTGGTACATGTCAATTTTTGGGACATAAGCTCATTAGCTGGTTCAGCAAAAAGCAACACTCTGTTGCTACATCCACCACTGAAGCAGAGTATGTGGCTGCTGCTAGCTGTTGTTCGCAAGTTCTGTGGATAAGACAACAATTACAAGATTATGGTATCACTCCCGAATGTGTGCCTATCTACTGCGACAACAACAGTGCTATGTGTATCACAAAAAATCCTGTTCATCACTCTCGGACCAAGCATATCGATATTCGTCACCACTTTATACGAGATCATCATGAGAAGGGAGACATTGATGTTCGCTATATATGCACTGAAGATCAGATAGCAGACATCTTTACAAAGCCACTTCCAGAATCCAGATTCAAAGAGTTATGCTTGAAATTGGGATTAATGGAGTTAGAAGCTGACGTGGATGAATGAGTCCTAGCTCTCATTCTTTCTATAAGGATACTCTTGAGAATTGGTTGGTTATTATCATATTCTGGGTTGCTATTTCTTTGATTTGTTGAAAATATCTCTATGTTATGCAAATAAGAAGGAATTCAAAGCCAACATATACATTCTTCAGAAAGACAACAGACATCAAACTATTACAAGGACATAGCAGATATCTCATCAACTACAACATATGTGTTCACAAATCTAACAAGGGGTCATGTGAAGATCAAAAGGAAGGAAGCTCAGAGCACCCTTCAACCACAGTTCGGAAAATAAGCCCTCAAGGGATAGAAATCAAATCCCATCAAAGGGGTACCTTCCGAAGCAAGATGAGGAAATGACTGCTCAAGCAACCAACTTAACTGCATGGCAGTTGGTAGAGGAATCCGGGGAAAGAGATCAACACATCTCTTCACTCCTTCGAAGAAGAATTCAGCCCAGTCAACCTCTGTCCGGTCATCAATAGACATCATGGCCCTCCAGATCCTTGGGCTGAATACAAAATTTTCAGCAGGAACGCCAAAGGTGACATTGCTAACAATGTCAAAGATGACCCTGTACTCCTCCTTCAAATGCAAACATGATGGAGTTGAAGAAAAACCAAAGTTATCAGACTGCCTCCACTCATTCCAGTAGTCGAACTCTGGAGCAGTCAAATGGTGGAAGACATTCATGACACGAACAGGACCCCGAGGAAGGCCGAACTTCTGAGAAAACAGGGCCGGAGTCCAGCAAATCATTTCATCGTCAAAGCAACTCCAAATAGCATTATCTTCGACTCTACTCCTGAAGATAACGCTTTGAAGAGCCTGTTTCTGATAACGAGTCGGCATCGTAGTCAGAAACTGAGTCAGGCAACTCTCATTGAGAGCTTCCATGACGAAGTTGGAAACTCGACAGTTGGTACCATATTCGAAATACAACCCCGATTCATGAAGAATCTGGTTGCGAGTGACTGGCAGATCACCACCAGGAGCAATGGTGACACGATACATGTTGAAGTAAGCAAAGAAGGAAATGCTTTGCAAGGTGGAATGGAGAAGATGAAGTTACAGCATACAAGTGTGTTATTATTTATAGGGCGATCACGGCTCTATCCATAATGGAGCACTCTCCCAAAAATGTCCTGTCAAATGAATTAAAATTCAGATGGGCAGAAGTCGAGGAATCTCAACAAAGGGGGAAGCGCCACCTGTATTGATAAGGTCACTTACGGCAAGTCGACCTACCTGGATATTCTGTCGCTCTATTCCATGAATGCTTAAAAATGATAACAAAGGATGGCACAAATCTTTTGACTAAGACAGAAATCTACCGCCTTAAATGGTGACACTCAATGACTATGTGTAGAAAATGGTTACCAGACACAAAACAAGTTGCTGAGACACTAATGCAAGCATAGCAGAGACGAAGTATCAAATGAGATATTACTATATCTATGTTTCTTGGATTTCTTGAAGATGCTGTTAACCACTATTGTTTAGGATGATTACATCTACAGAGGAATATTTATCATATTTATCTGCAAATGTTTGAGAATGCTGAGCAGAAAAGTGTTTGATGACTCGGATAACACATGTCACAAAACAGAAGAAAGCTGGAGAGATTTCATACATCTTTTCATTTATCAACAAGATGTCCTTACAAGAAACAAGAGAGAATTGAAGACAACATTTTATTCACTACTCTAGGAGGAAGAAGGCCTGAACGGGAAGAAGTCCGCGTTTACAAGATTCGTTGGCCCTTCTGCTATCTGTGGGAAACTTTGCTCTAGCAACCAACTGAGTTGCATCCCATTAAGAAGAGGTACGGCCGGATGGTATTCGACGCAATCTCGAACGTCATCGTAGACATATTTCGCCCAGTCTACGTCAACTCCATCGTCAATGGCCATCATGATTTGCCACGTCTCTTTTGAAAAGAACGTGACATCACGGTCCTCCCCCATCAACATAGTATTGGCTACTCGGAAGAGCACCCAATAAGGGAAGCGCAAATCATATGCTGAGACGGACAAAGAAAATTCAGACGAAGGCATTCGTCTCCATCTCTGCCATGCGGACCATTCAGGAGAAATGTCCGTCACACAGTGGTTGAAGATAGACCCAAGACCTCTGGGAAGGCCAAATCGATGAGAGAAGACGTCCGGTGACCAGTAGATAAGTTTGCCGCAAAAGAAACCGTAAATCCCATCTCCCTCTACAGAGCAACCCTCGATAAACTCTCGAAGAATATCATCTTGGAAACGTCTGGGAGTAGAGGTAACAAATTGGGTCAATCCACTACGACTCAACTTTGACATTACTATCTCTGCAACATCTGGAATGTTGTCATATAAAGCATTCAAACCAGCCTCGTGAAGGATCTGGTTTCGGCGCAATTCAAGAGATTGACCTGGTGAATCCATCTTTTTTCTTGAAGAGCTTGTTTTGGAGAAAGGGCTGTTGTGATAACAAGGATACTCTCAATCAGGGTATTTATAAAGGGAAAATCTTAACTCTTCTCGTCAGAATTGATCAAATTCAAGTTACCAAAGTTATTAATCATCTGTCACTCGACGAATAGGGAGACGCCACGACAAATCGATCAACGTGATTCTTGGGATACGCAATCGACGGAATATATTCTGAAAATCGTCGTTTCATTTGCTAGAGTTGAAGTCTCTGCTAGAGAAAGGCCTCTGCTAGCGAATGATATCTCTGCTAGAGATAAGAGCTCTGCTAGAGTTAAGGCATCTGCTAGCGAATGATATCTCTGCTAGAGTTGAAGTCTCTGCTAGAGACAAGGCCTCTGCTAGCGAATGATATCTCTACTAGAGATAAGAGCTCTGCTAGAGTTAAGGCATCCGCTAGCGAATGCTATCTCTGCTAGCGTTGAAAAATCTTACGTCTTCACCAGAGAATAAGATCTCTGCTAATGAATAAGGTCTATGCTAACGAAAGGATTTTCTGCTAGACCTGATATCTCTGCTAAAAGAAGGTCACTCTGCTACAAACGATATTGGATGATGAAGAGCTCTGCTAATGCAGTATCTGCTACGTTTGTGGAAGAATATCTATCGTTGCTACCAATCATCAATCTGCTATGATCTTAGCAGAAACATAATCAACAGTTCGAATACACAGTTGATTATAGAGGCAACTATCAAGACGATGATCGACATTGTATGCAAGTATATAAGTTTGACTACATTCAAAAACGACATCATTTTATATACATCGTCAAAAGGATTACAACAGAAGTTTCAATCAAAAGGCGAGAAAGGTACGAAGGGATAAAAGTCTACTCCTCGAAGATTCGAGGGACCCAAAGAGAGATCAGTGAATCTCTGTTCTAGGAGCCAACTCAGAGGCATCCCGTAGGGAAGGTGAAGTCGAGGGAACTGCAGAACACTCTGCCGCACCCTTTGAAAGATGAACGCCGCCCAATCAACTTGTGCTCGATCATCTATTGCCATCATGACTTTCCAGACTTCCCGGGAGAAGATCATGTCATCTGGATTCACTCCCACGATCATTCCACAAACGATCTCGAATAGGACTTGGTAACGAGGAAGCAGTCCATATGCTGAAGGTGTAGGTGAGAAATCCAGATCATCAGAATGCCTCCACCTCATCCAAGAAGACCATTCTGGCGCAATCTCATCACTGCGGTAATCCATCACAGAATTGGGACCCCTCGACAAACCAAACTCAGAAGCAAAAGTATCCACAGTCCATATCACCAATTGGTTCCTGAAGACACTCACAACAGAGTCTCCAATGGGCCGACTCTGTTTGAAGAAGAACTGCAGATGTTCTCTTTGAAACGCATGAGGCGTCAAAGAGATAAACCTGGCCAAACCACACGCCTGCAGACTGGACATTACCCACTCTGCTATGTGGTAATCTTCTTCATATTCATCATAAAGACCAGCATCACAGAGGATTCTGTGACGCGGAACGAAAAGAGATTGAACTTGTTCCATATCTTCGTACTTGAAAATTTCTTTTTGTGAGTAGAAGAGTAAGAGTTGCAAGAAGGCGTAACAAATGTATCGCATGCCTATGCTATTTAAAGAGGAGCCCTTGGTAACTGTTCGCTGCTGAAGTTCAAGAGTCACTAAGAGGAGTGAGGTAATTCATCAATGAGAAGGTCATATCAGACGAGATCATGATCATGCATAAAAAGCAAAGCCGGAGGTTATTGGGATGATAGCATAACATACGTGGTAGCATCTGCGTACTTTTATTAAAATTGGCTGCTGAAGATTTCTAATCAAACGTGGGACGCTTGCTTTTCATGATGGAGAAGCATTTAATGCATTCAGACGGCGGCAACAAATAGGGTTGTGCCACATCATTCACACTCAAGGTTCGAAGGCCGTGGATATCCCCACGATCTGACTCTCAACCCTAGCCGTTGATTCAAATTAAAGTAGAAATCAATCCATGCCGTCCATTTCTCCTCGTACTCTGAAATCTTCTACATCGTATTTAGATTTCAAATTCCCTCAAATCTTCTAAAATTCCTCATCCCCATCTCTGAAAGAAAAACCCTCCCAAAATTCTCAGAAAAACCCACTTAACCATGACTTCAAATCAAGATTTCTCATCCTCCTCACACCAAGACACAAATACTTCTACAAATCCCGAATCATCACCATCCGAGAACCCAGCGACAGTCAACCTTCAAACGGCCTCATTTATCTACCCCTCAACCGCTTGCTGACCCCTGCATGTTCGACATGCACCCGAGTTCACAGGGATTGAGAAGAAGGAGGACATTGATGAGTCCATTCCCTACTACCAATTGGTAACCATGGCCAGACAGAAGAAGCTGTCCACGCATTCAGCAGAAAGGCGACGAGTGGCCCAGATTATGAATGACAGAATTATGTATATGCCCCTCGCCAACAAACAATTTCCTAAGTGGATTTTGAATATCCTGGATTCCGAATTGCTGGTAAAGTATCTCACTGCTGAACCTGATCAATTTCATCCACATATGGTTGCTGAATTTTATGCTAGGGCTGTTATGAGTGATGATCAGAAATCATTCAAAACATGTGTGTATGGGAATATCGTAGAAGTGAATGCTGATTTACTTTCTCGTACTTTTGGACTTCGAAACTATGGAGCCAAAATCTCTCAATATAAGGTGAATGATATAACCGAAATAGAGAAACGATGGAAACTTTGGAGAAAGCCAGGAGAGAAAGGGAAACCACGCGCGTTCAAGGTCAATACCTCAATCAACACCTTGACAGAGGAATACAAATTCCTCGCAGAGATTGTAATCAAGATGCTCCAATGTGATGCTGGATCGTACTCGGAGATATCTGCCAAGAAATTTGCCGTGATGATGGCATTAAATGACAATGTTAAGGGAAATTGGGCTGAATTTATCTTTGAACGCTGGGCAGAACATGCTAAGAAGAATGCTCACATGGAAGTAGATGGAACATTCTCTTCGAATGTAAATTTTGGACTAAAGATTAGTAAACTCTTGGAAATTTTGTTTACTAACACAGGAGTAGATCGAGGAGATGCACTTCTTTATACCGACTACATTCCTGTGACAAGACACAAGCCTAAGCCGGTCAACATCAGAAACCCCCGGAAGTTGAAAGGGAAATCAAACGTAGACAAGAATAAGCCTACTTCTCCAGAGGAACCACTCCAGAGGAACCAGATGAAGCTGGTATAGCCACAATCCAACACTCCATTCCTATTACTGCAGAAGAATTAGCAGTGTTGAAGAAGAATGCCGAAACAGATCAATGCTTCAAAAATATCGAGGAGATTGAGAAGTTAGGAAATCTCCCAGTTGATCAGATCAACGAAATCATGACTTCGAAGGAAGCAGAACAACCACCAACTACTATTGGAACATTGGCAGTTCCAATTCAATCGCTAAAAAGAGTTGCTACAAATCCTCCTGCAACTAAGGCAAAGAAGAAGACCAGAAGAAAGTTGGAGCTTCTGACTGACAAGGAAGTAATGGGAAAAGCGGAAGCAGAACAGACGGGTACTACAGCTGCTGAAGGAATTGATACAGCAGAAAGGTATTCTACAGAGAATGCTTCTGAAGACACCACTGATCCAGACTACGTTCCTAAGTCTCTCAGGACTAGAGAAGAGCATAGTCAGGAATCAAGAAAAGCAAAAAGAAGGCGCATAGCCACTCTGAAGGAAATCGAAAAGAAAAATTACCAAAAATTCATCAATAACTTGACATTCGAAGGCAGAGACAGGAACTTCGAACGAGTCAAATCAGCTGCTGAAGAATTCATGGCACAGAAGAAAGCTGCTAAAGAAGCTAGCAAAGAAGGCAGTGCTAGCGGAGGAGTCAGTGCTAGCATAGTTAATGAACCATCAGCAGAGCATATAAATCACCCACTGGAAGAAAGACATGATGCTGGAGAAGATCAAATTCCAGCAGAGAATGAAGAGATAGCAGATACAGCAGAAAATGCTATCATTATGGATGCTACAGAAGATTCGACTGCTGATCCACCTCATCTAGCAAAAGCAGCTGCGAAGAAAGGAAAAGAGAAGGCTGTTTTGGAAGAAGAATCAATTCCACATCTGTCACCTGATCAGCAGATTAACATTGAAGAAGAAGAATTATCAGATACAGAATTCGCCAAAAGGCTGGCATCTGGAGCATTCAATGAAACTCACTACCACCGGAAAAAGTATTGCAGAAGGGACACTACAGAACCTAGCACAATTCGAAATGTTGAAGATCAAGTCGGTTCATTCATCAATCCTGATTCAGAGAAAGAAAAACCAGATGAATGTGTGTTAGCAGGACATTCAAAGGAAACACTCGTTGGTAATAAATCTGCTAACACATTAGATGAGCAATTAGCTGCTGAGATGCGTCAACTAGAAGAAAATGATTCTCACTTCTCAGAACCTGAATCATCTTGCATCTCTGAATCTGATTCCGATGAAGAAGCTGAAGAAATCTACAATGCAAAGTTCTTGAGGAAAGAAACCACAGAATCAGAGGCTATTCTTCGAATACCCCTCCATGGGCTGCCAGGACAACGCTATGGACTTCGAAGAATCAGTCAATGGTGTGCACCGGTCCATCCCGAAGATGTACCTAACTCTGATTTAGGACCTATGGCTGAAGAGATAGAAAAATTTGTTGATTCTGAAACAGAAAGAGCCATAGCAGATCTATTCTACAGTGAATTGAATGAATCAACACCTGAAGGACGCCTATTAGCAGAAGAGTTCCTTCGGTGGAAGAAGTTTGATTATATTATGTATCAACTCTGCTTCGAAGAACGGATGATATGCATTGCAGCTAAAGGATTAAACTTCTGGAGACGTGAAGAACGTTGTTGTTTTGATTGGATTGATCAAGTTCCAGGGATGAAGCAGTTCTCAGATCAGCAAGTGATGTGTAGACTTCAAGCCATCCGAGAACACCGCGTTATCTCTCAGAATGCAGGACTACCCAAATCCACCTTCGCCCCCCCGATGGGTACTCTGATGCCAGGATTGAACTCTCTAAGTGACAAGCAAAAGCTGCTGTTGCATACGAGAAACGTAAATTGGAGTATGAATCACAACAAGAGGAGCGTCGAAAGGCTCGAAGAAAAGCACTGGCTACTGAGCGTGCTGCTCTGAAGTTCGACTATCTCTGCTATCGTGATAAGTTGTTGGTTAAGTTCTTGGACATTGATATTCAGGATGTAATTGAGGAAGCTCAGAAAGCTGAAGCTCGAATTATCCAGGAGACCACACAAGTTTTGGATGCAGCTAGTCGGATATTGCATGAGGAATTATGCTATCAGGAGTATGTTGCTACGAATACTTGTCACGAACAGCAATCTGATATTCCAACGAGTCAAGAACTCGTTATGACTACCTCCTTCCATGCCTCTCCTATAACATCCCTGCAAATACCCTTCCCATTAACTGCGGAAATAGCTGAAGCCTTCCACTCTTATTTGGAGACATCCATTGATCAAAGAGTAGAAGCAGCCACCAGCCATTTGCGAAGAGAGGTTGATGAGATACGGGGTGATGTATCTCATATACAAACAGAGGTCGCTGAAAGCAAGTCCGCTATATCTGAAAACAGGACAGGTCTAGAAGTTGTTCGAAAGGACTTAACAGACACCAGGACTCACGTCGAAGAAACGGTTGTGGCTTATGGAACTCACTTTTTGGCTGCAATCAAAGAGGGGGAAGAAAGAAGAAAGGCTGACAAGGAAAGAAGAAAGAAAAATGCGGAGGAGTCAGCAAAAAGGGAACAGGAAATAAAGAGAAAAGAACTAGAAGCCAGACTAGAGCTACAAAGAAAGGAACATGAAGCTAAGCTAGAATTATAGAAAAAGGAACATGAGCTTCAGTTGCAAAAGATTGCTATAGAGCAAGAGAAGTTGGCCAAAGAACTGGAACGTGAGGCTACTGAAAGAGAATCAGGAGCAGCCCTTCTGGAGAACTTCATGAAATTCACAATGGAGAAGTTTGCTGACATTCAGAAGAACAAATCAGCAGATAGTGAAAAGGACAAACCAGCGCCCAGCTCATGAACGACAAGGTCAACTCTTTTACTCTCTGTATCCAATTTGTACTTAAACTTGCAATATCATATATGAAATTGGATCAGATTTTGACAAAATCTTTTTGTCCACCTCTGAATTTTACTGGTGTGCTATAGTTGATTTACACTCCTTGTGTACTCAACAAATTTGCATGTGGACATGACGATTATATGTTTGATTGATGAATATGAATGCTTGCTGATTTAAATGAGTGCTAGAATATCTAGCATATTGCTTTGTTGCAAACATTTATTCATATTAATCGAGAAATATTCCCAGCACTCGTTGAGGGGGAATTTGACTATAATAATTTCTGTTGCTTGAACCTAGTTGGAAAAACTCTGTGTCAGATCGATAGAATAGCATAGAATTGTAAAACACAGACATTCTTCCACTTATGGTCAGCAAATGATAGTAAGCTTTGATCGCACCAAAAAGGGGGAAATTGTTGGGAATTATCCCTAAAATCTTCCTTAGGACTTATTTGTAAAAGGTTTTGTTGAATCAAACCTTATTTAGATGGTCGATCATTTGCTGAAATCTAGAGCGTCTAACACAACTTGTAAAGTCATGTATAAGTTATACATTGAGTTGTAATAGACTAGTGTGCTATGAAGAATCCCTAGCAGACAATGAGCAGATGGAGTCAGCATCCAACTCACAAGCTGCTAGAGAAACAAGCGAACAAGAATCGCCAGCATTTGGCTGAAAAGATTACTAGCAAAGGATCTCAATGAATATACCTTTAGCAAAATTGGAGTCGGACTGCGACTCTGACAAAAAGGACACACAAAGGACGAGACTTTCCCTAAGTAGTGTGGAAAGTACGTCTCTACTCCAAAAAGTGTTCTATCAAGTTAATCCATTCTTGGAGAAAGAAGCCGTTGTGTCTAACGGGTATGGAGATTCAAGTTTTGAATCTCCAACTATAAAAGGGCAGATTCAAGAACTGGATAGACTACTGCTTCTACGATCTACAAGTGCTCTTTTCACT
>JAPKLW010000121.1:335284-362232 GCA_026898455.1 Plectranthus barbatus | reverse complement strand
TCATCAATAATTTTTTCTATAGCTAACACTTGCTCAAAAATATTTATTAGTTTTGTATATACTTTCATTAATATTAATTTTCAATTTTAATGAGAATTAGGTTTTTTTAATATATCATAATTAAAAAATTAATACTTATTTTTTTTCAATAATATTTTTATATTTATTTAAAGTATTATTATTTTTATATATCTTATTATTATTAAAATATTATAAAAAACGAAATATATAAAAAATATATATTAATTATGAAATTTAAAATTTTAAAAAAATTAAATTGATATTAAAAAAATAATTAAAAATGCCACGTGGCAAATATGTGCCAGTAAGTCAGCGCCACATCAATGCCACGTGGCACTTAACGGCTTAGTCAGCGACATGTGACAAAATTCCCTAACAGAATGAAAGTGTGGGATATAATTCCCTAACAGCAAAAGAGTGGGATAAAATCCCCTAATATGTAAAAGAGGGATATATTTCCCTATTTTCCCAATAAAGCATGATCAAACTATTTGGGATCAAGTTTTGGATTTAGCTAAAGGAAAAGAGTCAAACCTTGATACATGGTATTGATAGTGACCTGATCCAACCATAATTTTTACCTCAATTTTCGGCCCCCTCTCCCCTCTCTTATAATTATACATTTCATTTTACTTCAATCACTTTTGCAACAAACACCATCCTGCCCCTTTTTCACTTATCCCACCTAAGGCTAGGGAAAGGAGAAGCAGCTTCAAGCATCCAAGCAAGGTAGAATGGGAAAGATTTCATCAGTGTTATGAGATATATACATGCTCACTATACTAGGCATATCATGGAAAGATCAAACTTATAGACCAGAGAATGAAGAAATGACGAAAAAGGAAAGAAGAGGTCTACAAGAGGAAAAACCAATCTCGACTTCGTTATTATTTTAGGTGCATGTAATGTTGTATCTATGACATTTAGATCATGTATTAGATAATGTCTTCAATCTTTTTAATAGCATGCGTAGTGTTAGAAGCCCTAAATGTATAGAGGATAGTATGAGCATGCATAACGCTGGTGCGTAGGAAACCTTGAGATGTATCTAATCATAAGAAGTGCTGCTAAGCATGATGAATATGTTGGATTGTGATGACAAACTCTATAAGAGGTCCATAAGAAATACATTAGTAAATGATCTTGAACTATAAACTTAGAATTTTGCAATGTGTTAAGATATTTTTAAAAATTGCTAAGTGTGGTTTCTTAGGGACTTATTAGAAAATGTTTGAAATTGGA
Source organism: Plectranthus barbatus (assembly GCA_026898455.1). Taxonomy (NCBI): domain Eukaryota; kingdom Viridiplantae; phylum Streptophyta; class Magnoliopsida; order Lamiales; family Lamiaceae; genus Plectranthus; species Plectranthus barbatus. Next base: position 360,969 of record JAPKLW010000121.1, on the reverse strand, counting down.
TAACTAAATTCAAAAAATTGGATCGAACGACCTTAATCTTTTGCCCTGAATTTGAGCTTTGTGTGGGTGTGATAGAATATATTTTATAATGCTTAAATTAGATTTCATATATTATCATATCTAGGGTTTTCATATCTTTTGCACTCTTTATATATTCAAGAACAAAGTGTTTATTGATTGCGAGAATTGGTTTAGTCAGGAAACTTGGTCACGACTTTTGTTTCGAGGGAAAATCAGATTGCTGACATCTTCACCAAAGCTCTTCCTCGTCCGCTGTTTGAATTTTTTCGCAGCAAGCTACAACTCTTGATAATTCCAGAAGTTTCGCTTGAGGGGGAATGATAGAATGTATTTTATATATGCTTAAATTAGATTTCATATATTATCATATATAGGGTTATCATATCTTTTATAATTTATACATATCATTTGCACTCTATAAATATTCAATAATAAACTTTTTATCGATTGTGGAAAACCCTATCAGGGTGATGTGGCCTCCACGTAAACTCACTCCGGAAGACAACTTTTTCTCGGACCTAAAATTTTGGTAAAGTTAAACTCAGATTGGTGGACATGATTTATGTGCTGACCAACATCGAGAGCATCCTTTGAAAAATTATAAAAAAAATCTGATACTTGTCGTGCCTTGGATACTTCTCGGATGGCAGCCGCGCAACCAGCATTTGTCGTTGGCGGGCAGAAACCTTTGGGTTTCTGCGAGCATCTTTTGGCGGCCTGTGGAAGACGGCCACCGCACTGCTAGCGGAGTAGGTTAACTGTCAAACATGGTACAGTAGGTGATAAGCTCATTATTTTACTCGCTTATCAATATTATTTTCTACTATTCTACGTAATTTTATGAGTTTATATATATCTTATATGCATGAGTCTATATTGGGTGGTATTATGCGTCCTTTGGTGTGTTTCTGCAGGTTATATGCCAAATTCACTCGAAAATCGTTCCAAAAGCAGTGACGTGCAAGAGTAGCAGTGAAGCGTTCTTCCACACGAGCAATTCGAGCTATTGGCGCATGGCAATGGATAGAGCTTTGCATTATCTTTCCAACGCAACTGGAATCGGGTCAATCGGAGTTCGGGAGAGAAAGTTATGACCAAAACTGTGAGACCGCGCAGGAGGGGCGAGATAGGACCACATCGATCGATGTAGACGTTTCACGTCGATCGACGCGAACCTGCTGGCACGAAAATTTGATCAAATTTGGATTATATCATATCTTTAGCCCTAGATTTGATAGGATACACATCCACCTCTATAAATAGCCTAGTAAATTCGACTTTTTCAGCACCCCTTTCATATTTTTCAGACCTCTGATCATATTTTCATTCTACAATTTACTTTTTAGAATTTTGAGAGTTGAGAAACACGAAATCCTTTTATTTTCTAGTAAGTTCTTTACTTTTATGCAATTTAATATGTTTTCTTTTGGATTTCTATATGCGATGAGTGGCTAGAAACCCTAGCGGGTTCTAGGGTTTGATATTATTTTGAATGCGTGTTTAGGATTAATTAATTAGGTTCATGTTCCCTGTGTTTATTTTATAATTCTAGATTAATTTAAGGACGGAAAGGTGACAATTAATTTACTTGTCTAGCTATTGATAGAAGGACCGAAAGGTGAATATTGATAGTGGGATTATGAATGCATGATACACTCTATACTGTCAAATGAGATGTATTAGACTGTAGGAATTGAACTGATTTGCTTATCAGATTGACTAATTTGGTGTTCTTGAGACCGAGCGGAGATAGTCACTAATTAGTAATCTAGGTTATATTTGCCCAACCAAGGAAATATAACATTATTGCAGTATTACACCTGTTAAATTTATTGGTTCTTACATATTATCCATATTAAGATTTCTTACCTAGAATTTGTATTCCTTTACATTTGATTTCAAAACCTCTTTAATTTTCAGTATTGTCATCCTTATTTTACAAATCAAAACCCTGCTTTTTTTGTTTCCTCAAACAATGAATCTTAGGATCATAGTTAGTACATAGGATAATTTTGTTATACAATTCCCCTGGATTCAATAAACTTAGGGTTCTTAATAAATTTATTTGCCACTGTTCTATAATTAATCTGTAGATTTTACAGTGATCAAATTGGCGCCTTTGCCGGGGAGTTGTTAGATTTTATCTTGTTACTAGTTCATTCTAGGATTTGTTGGATTGAATTATATTTTTTTGTACGTGTGCGTGCATGGGTTTCCGTGTCTGCATCCCACGTAGATCGACGCCCGTTCGCGCCGATCGACGTCGATCATTTTTGCTGCGTCAATCGACGGCGACCACTCTCTTGTATCTATCGATGTGGAATCCACGTCGATCGATGCCGAACTAATATCTACCTATTTTCTGTGTAGGTGCATGAAAACGCGAGCCAAAGGAAAAACAATCGAGGCTTTTATCCCTAAATTGAAGCAACCTGCGGGAAAATCAAAAAGAAAGGAAAAGACAATCAACGAGTGATGACAGAAAATTCTGAAGCACCTCTAGAAAATATGACTCCCGAGGAGCAGGGGCAATTTGTGAATGAAGTACAACAGCTGTGAGCACAACTACAAGCAGCCCAGGCTACTCAGACAGAACAAGCTGCAAGACTGGTAGAGTTGAACAACAGGCAGATTGTGGTTCCAGAAAGGTCTATCTTAGATCGATTTCTTCCACAACAAGTGGAGGCCGGATTCTGAGTTGGCACCGATGCCAACAACTTTTAGCTACGCACATGCATTATTTAGATGGTGCAGCAAAATCAGTTTGCCGGGAGAGCTGTAGAAGAGCCCACCTCAACCAGTTCATTGAGGTGTGTGACACTGTGAAGCAGAACGGAGTAACCCAAGATGTAATCAGAATGAGTCTGTTCTCGTTCTCACTCAGAGACGAGGCGCGGTCTTGGTTTGCCGGATTGGATAAGAGTTTGATAGGGACATGGGAGGAACTTCGATCAGAATTCCTCAGCAACTACTTCCCGCCAAGCCTACTGCTGAAGAGGAAAGCTGCTATCACTCATTTTAAACAGATGTATGATGAATCACTACATGAGGCCTGGAAGAGGTACAAGGAGCTCTTGGGGCTCTGTCCTGGGCATGGGATTGATTTAGAGATGCCGGTCTGTCATTTCTACGAAGGGCTAACTCCACACGTGAAGGATTTGGTTGATGCATCTACTGGTGGAATCCTAATGAAGAAAAGTGGAGCCGAGGGAATGAGACTCCTGGCAGATACGACTCTGAATAGCCATCAGTGCTCAACCGAGAGGCAGCTACCAGTCAAAGCAGTCGAGATAAAGCCAGAATTCGACGTGGTTGCTGAAGTGAAAAAGCTCCGTGAAGACATTGCAAAATTAGAAGCAGCAAAAGCCACAACTACTGCTGCTACGGAGCCAAGCATGGCCATAGTACCCATGGAGGCTGACTACAACAATCGGGGGGCGAGCAGTTCATCTGGAGCTGCTGGAGCGGAGGTGAACTATATTGGAGGTGGTTATCAAAATAACTACCGAGGAGGCAATCAGGGGTATCATTACAACCATGGGAGAACTCACCCTGGTTTTGCATATTCTAACCCTGGTTTTGCATATTCTAACCCCTCTGCAGCAGATCACCCTCCACCCGGTTTTGATGTGGGTACTGGAGTAGAGATCGTGGAAAGAAAGAAGTCTGTGCTGGAGGAGACACTCAAGAAATTCATCAAGAGCTCTGATAATTGGTTTGGGAAAGTAGAAACCGAGGTGAAGGGGATGGCCAACCGCATGCAGCTGATGACGAAACATCTTCAGATATTGGACACCCAACTGAGACAAATCGCCACTACTCTCAGCAATCAGCATAAGCCGGGACAGTTTCCAAGTACAACAGAGGTGGACCCGGTAAAGGAAAAGTCAGTGAATGCCATTACTCTGAGGTCTGGGACGAGCTACAAGAGTCCCGAGATGGTTATGAACGATTTTGGAGGCAAAAACGGGCAAAATTGCGCAAGAGAGGGATCCAAGTCGATCGACGCACCTCCCGCGTCGATCGACACCAAAGATAGAGCCACGTAGATTGATGTCGAAGGCTAGTCCAGGCGAAAAGCTAAGGCAGTCTGAAGATCAACCCCCTCATATGCCATTCCCACAGTCGTTTACGAAGCAGAAAGAGGACTCGAAATTCTCCAGATTTGTGGAGAATCTGAAGAAGGTCAGCATCAACATCCCGTTGATCGAAGCACTGAAGAAGATCCCGGGGTACATGAAGTACCTCCAGAAATTGATGAGTGGGAAGAAGCAATTTTTGGGGAACGAGACAGTGAAGATCCACGAGCAGTGCAGCCTGCTACTGCAAAATTAGGTGCCCATCAAGAGAAGCGATCCTGGATGCTTCTCTATTCCGGTTGAGATTGAGGGACACATGTTCGAGAGAGTACTATGTGATACTGGGGCCAGTATCAACCTGATTCCGTACTCCATCTACAAGCGTCTTAACATCGGAGAGATGAGGCCCTGTCCCGCTCGAAAGGTATACTGGAGGATGTTCTCATTCGCGTGGGCCATCTCATTTTTCTTGCAAATTTTGTGGTGCACGAGATGAAGGAGGACGAGAAGATGCCCATGATCTTGGGGCGTGAGTTTCTCGACACCAGCGCCGCTCTCATTGTATGTCGAGGTGACAAGATCACAATTTGAGTAAACGACGAGAAGATCACCTTTGTGATCGACAAGAGCAAGAAGAAGGAGGAGTGCAATCGAATCTCCACTACTGAAGAAGGAGATGAATCTGAGGAGGAGGAAGCAGCTGCCATTTAGTGGGAGTGAGGAAACGGAGGAGTGAAAGTGATAACTACGCCACCTTTTTCTTTGCTCACCACCATTGTCAAAGACCAGAAAGTTTACATGGTGGATTCCACAGGTCGACGAGTCTGGACCCGACCTCCTTGGCAGTGATTTGAGGTATCGTCGAGCTGGGACATTAAATCAAGCACTTGTTGGGAGGTAACCCAACCTTTTACATGTTTCCCGTTTCAATTTTCATTTTTATTTCAAATTTCTATTCTTCTTGCTTTAACAGTTGTTTTGCAGTTTAAAAAAAATAATAAAAATAAAAATATTTGGAGTTAAGTTCGGCATCGATCGATGCAGCCTGGCATCGATCGACGCCGAGCAGCCGACCGACGAGATACACTTGATCCGAGGAGAGGGTCATAAGAAGGCTTTACATCAATCAACACCATCCTACGTCGATCAACGTGAAGTGCCAACAGCCACTATTTCATGTCGTGCGATGTTCGAAGACTCCGAGGGGGATAAAAAGTTGATGTCTGAGATCAACTACCAGGTATCGTTCCCTCTTTTGTCTGATTTTCAAACTTATTCCACTCTTCAAGTTGGAAATAAGTTTGGGGGATGTGGACAAGAGATGGAACGTTCTATCTTTTATTTATTCTGCTTTCCGTCTTTAATTTCTTTGAGTTTTATGCTATTTTGTGGGGAAAATTTTTGAGTTTTGATATAACCCGAATAAGATTGTGAGATTAGAATTGATTGAGGGTTGAGTTTGAATTGATTGTGATTGTGGTTAGATGCCTATGAATGTAGAATACCGCATGATATGATTGATTTGACACTTACACTTGCATGTCGATTGAGCTGATTTGAAATTCATTATGAAAGAAAATTTTAAATCCTTGAGTGATATTTTGAACCTTATTTCGTTTGACCTGAGATTCACATGTGTGTTTTAATTTCTCTAGAACTTGCCTATTTTTTGTGTACACATTCTAGCAGTGGAGATATTAGAAAATTTGCAAGCCTATGGTAGAAATTTCTTCATACATGTCATTGAGTGCTTTCATCTATACCTTAAACACTTGAAAGTTGAGCGATTCATTTCCTGTGAGTTCTTCCACAATTGATGGTTTTTTTGTCTCTTTCAAATTGATTGTGTGTAGTGAACTTATGATCCTTGACTATGATGAATCTTGTGAGGCATTGCACTTTAATCGCATGATCTTTTGATTTCTTTCTTGCCTATTGATTGAGGACAATCAAACGTTCAAGTTTGGGGGGTTTGATAAGATCATTATTTTACTCGCTTATCGATACTATTTTCTACTATTCTATGTTATTTTATGAGTTTATATATATATTTTATGCATGAGTCTATATTGGGTGGTATTATGCGTGCTTTGATGTGTTTCTACAGGTTATAGGCCAAATTCACTAGAAAACCGTTCCGACAGCAGTGACGTGCAAGAGTAGCAGTGAATCGTTCTTCCACACGATGAATTCAGGCTATTGGAGCATGGAAATGGATAGAGCTTTGCGTTAGCTTTCCAACGCAACTGGAATTGAGTCAATCGGAGTTCGGGAGAGGAAGTTAAGGCCAAAACCGTGAGACCGCGCAGGAGGGGCGAGATAAGACCACATCGATCGATGTGGAAGCCACGTCGATCGACGCGAACCTGCTGGCGGGGAAATCCGATCAAATTCGGATTATATCATATCTTTAGCCCTAGATTTGATAGGATACACATCCTCCTCTATAAATAGCCTAGTAAATTCGACTTTTTCAGCACCCCTTTAATATTTTTCAGACCTCTGATCATATTTTCATTCTGCAATTAGTTTTTAGAGTTTTGAGAGTTGGGAAACACGAAACCCTTTTATTTTCTAGTAAATTCTATACTTTTATGCAATTTAATATGTTTTCTTTTGGATTTCTATCTGCGATGAGTGGCTAGAAACCCTAGTTGGTTCTAGGGTTTGATATTATTTTGAATGCATGTTTGGGATTAATTAATTGGTTCTTAGATGTTATCCATAATAAGGGATTAATTAATTGGTTCTTACATGTTATCCATAATAAGATTTCTTCCCTAGAATCTGTGATCCTTTACATTTGATTTCAAAACCTCTTTCATTTTCAATATTGTCATCTTTAAATTCCAAATCAAAACCGTGATTTTCTGTTTCCTCAAACAATGAATCTTAGGATCATAGTTAGTACATAGGATAATTTCGTTATACAATTCCCCTAGATTCGATAACCTTAGGGTTCTTTATAAATTTATTTTCCACTGTTGCTATAATTAATCTGTAGATTTAAAGTGATCAGTGGGCACTACAATTAGCACACTTTCCTGTGTACATTTTTGAATTCGACTGAGTAACATTTGTTTGCAATGTTTGTGGTGCTCCGTGTTGCATTTTTTGTCAGCGTTTCTCATTGGCATTCGAAACTCAGTGGTAGGCAACCACCAGGATGGACAAGGCAGGCTCGAGTTGCTATGGAGCTGGCGGAAATAGCCACACGAAGTTTGGCTGTTTGCTCAGTGTTCACAGCAGTAGGCCGGCTGTCGCGCAGTAGCATGCTCTTGTCATTCCAACAGCTGGCGAAGACTACTATGGAGAGGATGACAAGGCGATGATAGGGCATGACCAGTGTCGTGCACTGGCAGGCAATCCCTAGCAGCGATGGCCGTACATGGCGGCGACCGAGGAAGAGGTAGAGGTAGTGGCTAGTGGCTAGGGTTTGCAAACCTTGGGGTTTGGCCGCCCGGGCCAGGCCTCAGGCCCGATAGCCCACAGTTTGAAAATTTTGAGTTTTGTGGTTTCGGGCCTAGGCAAGTCCTGAAACCGTAATTCACAGCCTATTCTACAATTTTCATCCCATTTTCATATTTCAATGTGCTGGAGGCCCGATTTGAAGATTTGTATCAAATTAAATCTGTAAAAGATAGATTTAATTTATTTTCCCAAGTCGCATTTGAGGGGCCACAAGAATTTTATTTGTTTATTTATCTAATTATCGTATTAATGTGATTTATTATTTGCGCACTAATAAATAATAGTGAAGCATGTTAGTGCTTTATTTATTTACTATTAAAGTAGGTTGTAATTTTATTTATTTAGTGTGGTTTATGTGTTTTATTTTATATATTAAATTGTATCGATAAATTCGAGGATCATATTAATTTATGATGAAATTTTAGATATGTGACATAATTTATGAGACATAAAATAATATGTGCGCATGAAACTATTGGTGTTAAAATACTAACTTGGATTTTATTTTTTCAAATTAAAATCCTTAGACCTCCACGTATATATGATTTCACAATAGAAGTAAAGCATTTCGAAGCGTAAACGCTTGTTATAGTAGCTTGCATTAGAAGTCCCTTACAAGTTCTAATGCGATGATGATTCTAAATAAATATTTATTTTAAGATGAGAAGTGGGAACCTTTAAGCAAACATTTGATGAAACAACTTGCATTGAGACAACTTTCAGAAGCCTCAAAAATTAATCTAAATGAGATAGCGAACGATGTAAAGGGCATGCAACATAGGTCTAGTATGTATATCAAATCCCCTTTTATCATCCTTAGTTAGGATTGTGATTATTTTTCTTTAGATGTTGCTTGAGTATAACTTATGAATGATGTCCCTTCTCAAGATAGTTTAACATGGTCTTATACGAAAGCTAAACTTTTAGTATACACCATATCATTACAAATCTCCCACTTAGACTTAAAGTGTAGCTGAAATGTATCATTAACCAAGACCCTCTACGTGTTTTACGAAGATCTAAGTTTCAAAAGTCTATGTGAAAGGATCAACCAGGTTATACAATGATACAAATTTTCCTCAACCACGTCACATCGCTTTACGATCTCTTTTTCATTATGGCTTTGTCTGTCTATGTGGGTATTTGCCACATGGACTCTAGGTTCTTTCGAGTTTGCTACTATACCTGTGTTGTTACAAAAAATCGTGATACGCTTAGGTATACTCGTAATCACCTCCAAGTCCAACAAGAAGCTTCTAAGCCAGACAGCTTCTTTGGCAGCCTCTGAAGCAACCACGTAATATGGCACCGCCACCCAAGGTAAACACATAATCCGAGGTTAACTTTCTCATGTCTCGATCAACTTAAAAATATGAATCTGATTAACCCAAAGGGGTTAGACTGTTTAATATCTTGCCGCCATGCCAACTGTACAATAGATATCATATCTAGTACAGAACATAGCATACTTAAGGCTTCCTATTGTCGAAGCATAAAGAACCTTAGCTATCTCATGTCCTTAGACAGATGAACATCGCAATAACAGTGTTGATGTAGGAAGCTTGGTACAAATGCAACATTCTCTTATTTTGATTATGAATGATCTTAATACCAAAATTGTACATAGCTTTTCCCAACTCCTTCATCTGTAACTGTTTCGACAACTACACCTATACGTCCGACCATACCCTTAAGTTGTTGCAAATGAGAAGATATCATCTACGTACAAAACTAAGGATACCACCACGTTTTCATTGCTCATTTCGTACACACAACTTTCATTTTGACATTTCACAAATCTAAGGATTTGATTACCTTGTCAAAAAGAATGTTCCAAGATCTAGAAGTTTGTATAAGTCTTTAAAGAGACTTCTTTAACTTCCAAACTAGAAGCTCTTAGCATTTCCCAACATAACCTTCAGGTTACCACATATAGATGTCTTCATCCAGATTTCCAGTATCTTGACATCCATTTGTTGAACCTTATAGTCCATGTAATTTGCTATGGATAAGAGATTGCAGATCGACTTGAGCATGGCTACAGGCGAGAAATTATCATCACAACCGATTCTCTCTATTTGAGTGAATCCCTTTGCCACCAACCATGCTATAAAGGCGACGACCTTTTCGTAAGATCTTCTCTTACGCCTATTGACCCACTTACACCCAATGGCTATATTGCCTTTAAGAAGGTCTGAAGGTCATACCCAACCACAACATCTATAGATTCAATGTTAGAATCCATAGAATTATGCCAAGACATTGCATCTACATCTTGAACTGCCTCTTTATAAGTTTAGGGATTGTTCGCTTCATGTACAATAATGTGGACCAAGTCCAAAGACTCTCCCACACCCATGAAACGATTAGATTGAATATCTCTCCCACTACAACAAGGAAGTACCTATGTAGGTACACCATAGTCAACATGTTGTGCAGTCTCTTGTGGTATAACACTTAGTACCCTCGGTGTACGATTGTCTCCTCTTAACACATCAAGAACGATCTTACTCTTGGATTAATGCTTACTTATATAGTCTTCCTCCAAGAATCGGGCGTACATATTAGCCACCACCCTCTGATTCTTTGGAGTATAAAAGTGACCGCCTTTCATACCCTTAGGATATCCTATAAACAACCGTACGTCCGTTCCTGGTACCAACTTATCGATTTCCTTATCAAACACATATGTTAGGCAACCCTAAACCTGAATAAGGTTTTAAACTAGGCTGTTGTTGAGTCCAAAATTCTATTGGAGTATTTAGAGTCGATTTAGAAGTTACTAAGTTCAGAAGATACGCCGCTGTTTCGAAGGAATAACCCTAAAACCTCAAGGACAATGAAATCTGCAGGAAAATGAGGTGACCAACACGAATATGAACATCTTCTACGATACCTTTGGGCTTGGACACAAATTGGTCCGCCATCTGGAGTGTAATCGTAGTAGCTCTCATCTCTCCAATTTCCAGCTTCTTGTAAATGGACCAGGGCATCAGGTTGATGCTCTCCCCGGTGTCGCACAACATATTCTGGAATTCTTTCCCTCCTATTTCGATAGGTATCGAGAAGCATCCTGGGTTAGACCTCTTGATCAGGATCTACTTCTGTAGGAGTCGGCCGCATTCCTCATGGATCTTAACAGTTTTATTTTCCACGAACTGCTTCTTCTCGCTCATCAGCCTCCTGAGGAACTTCATGTATCCCGGTATCTCCCTGAGAGCTTCAAAAAGAGGAATATTAATGTTCACTTTTTTAAGATTTTCAACAAAATGAGTGAATTTAGAATCTTCCATTTTCTTAGCGAATCTCTGCGGGAAAGGCATGGGAGCAACTGGATCAACTCTGCTTTCCTCCTTCTCTTTTTCTTTCTCGCCCAGTCTAGGCCTTTGTTTTGACCGAGATGTGGTTGTCTCGGTCGTCCTGCTTTGCTTCTGCCCCAGCCGTTCTTGGCTTGTCTCGGCCGGGCTGGCCTGCTCTGTCTCAGCCGTGTCTCCTTCCATCTCGGCCAGCCTGCTCCTCTCTGCCTCGACCAGGATGGAGTCCATCTCGGTCGAAACAGAGCAGTCTCCTACGAGAATTTCCTCCTCTGCTTCTTCCAATTCTCCTTCTGGTTTGCTTGGGCCTTCATACTTCATTCCGGATAGCAGCGAGATGGCATTCACTAACTTCGCATTTGCTAGATTTGTCTCCGTCGTGCTCGGAAGTTGGCCCGGCTTGTGTTAATTTCCCAAGGTGGCGGCAATCTGACTCAATTGGGTGTCCATCTTCTGCAGATGCTTTGTCATCAGTTGCATGTGGTTGGCCATCCCTTTCACTTCATTCTCCACCTTACCGAATCTGTTGTCTGAGATTTTTATAAATTTTTCCAGTGTCTCTTCCAGCACAGACTGCTTTTTCTCCACGATTTCGCCTCCTGTACCTTCATCAAAGCCAGGGGAGGGTGTTCTGCAGCAGTGGGGTTAGCATAAGAAAAACCAGGGTGAGATCGCCCATGGTTGTAGTGATACCCCTGATTACCTCGGTAGTTATTGTGATAACCACCGCCTATGTAATTCACCTCCGGATTCGCTGCTCCAGATGAACTGCTTGCTCCCCGGTTGATGTAGTCAGCCTCCACCGGAACAATTGCCATACTCGGCTCAGTAGCAGCTGCAGCTTTCGCTGTCCCCAGCTTCTCAATTTCTTCTCGGAGCTTCTTCACCTCAGCTACCACATCAAACTCTGGCTTTGTCTCCACTGCTTTGACTGGCATCTGTCTCTCAGTTGGCCACTGGTGACTATTCAGGGCCATGTCTGCCAACAATCTCTTACTCTCTGCTCCACTCTTCTTCATCAAGATCCCGCCAGCTGATGCATCCACCATCTCCTTCATGTGAGGATTCAGACCCTCATAGAAATGGCAAACCTGCATCTCGAGATCGATTCCATGTCCAGGGCAGAGTCGCAGGAGCTCCTAGTACCTCTTCCAGGCTTCATGTAGTGACTCATCATAGAGCTGCTTGAATGTAGTGATGGCAGCTTTCCTCTTCAGCAGCAAGCTCGGTGGGAAGTGAAGGGATTCGTGAACTGAATCACGAAGTCCGTTTGCCAAGGATCGTTAATTGGAATATCAAAAATAAATTTCTATGACTATGAATAATCTTAGCATGCTCCTATATTATTATGCATAAGAAGGTTTATGCGGAATACCTGGATTGATGAACTCTGAAGAACGAGTGCGCGGAGATTCCCTTTGACCTTTCCCACGCACAAAGATTTAATTTCCTAACAGATTGAGGAAATTAATCTATGAAAATAATAATAATATTTTCAAAAAAAAACAAGGAGAGAGGGAGAAGATTAAATCCTCCTGATATGATCTTCTGATCTGTATCCCAACTCGATCTGAAAATCTGGTGAAGATTCTCTATCAGATCCCTTGTCCGGTTGAGAAGCTGAATTTCCTCCTCGTTCTCAGATCTTAGTCGATCACCACAGCTCCCAAAACCTGGTTTGCAGTGTGCAACTTATGATCTTGTGGTGTATTGAGATCTGAGGAACTGAGGCCTATTTATAGGAAAATACTGGACTTCTATTGGGCTTAAGTTTCATAGCCCAGATCAGGGACCAGAATGCAAATAGCAAATAAGGCCTATCAATTAATTAATTCCCATATTCAACCCAGAATATAATTAATTAATTAATATTGATTCATTCCACCAGAGAATCAATATTGTCCTACCTATTTGCTACCACGTTTTGAGATACGGGTTGCATGGGCTCGGTATATCCCCACATTTAAGGTTACAAACATTCGTTAATTAATTTAAGCTCTGACATGCTATTTAATTAATTAACATCTTATATTCCAGAATCAATCCACTCAAACCTTTTCACTTATGCTTGAACTTAATCAGCCTGCAGGACTTAGCATAATGAACCTTTTGAGCTGTTCAGGGAATGTCACCATCCTATACTGGATGCGGTTACCTAGTTCCAGTACCAGACAGTCATACTCAAACTACTATTACCCAAGATACAGATCTACAAGCTCAACTAGAGCCTTTCACTGCAACTCAAAGTAATACACAATCTGCATATACTTCTGTACCTTCATTTGGGCTTAGGATCTCATCAAGCCATAGAGATCTACACCGAAAATTTAGGCTTAAGATCTTATCATCCAAGATAACATGCTTATTACTGCGTATGCCGCAGCCTACACCAACAATTTATCCTGGAACTGTCTCAGTTGTGATAAATATTTATATCTCGCTAGGTCAAACGATCCATACGATCTTCCGTGATCTTCTACACACCGTATGATCTCCCTATCGATGAGATAAGAGGATAATTGCATTTGCGACACATGTTTGTTAATTCAGACAGGAGATGAACATACAACATTTATGATTCCCAGTATATTAACCAATCGGCCTTGTACATAATATACTAATCATAATGCTTTCAGTATATAAATCCATCAATCTCCCACTTATACTCAAAGCATTATACAGGTGCTTTCCAGAGTATAACGCATCTAAACTAATCTAGCTATTACATCAAACATTCTACGTGGATAGCTTTGCCCTCAGCCCAAGGTTACGTACATGCATCTCGTAGACCTTCTGAGGCAGAGCCTTTGTGAATGGATCCGCTAGATTATTTCTTGTATCAATCTTCTCTACTAGCACATCACCCCTTGCTACGATTTCTCGTATAATATGGTACTTCATTTCAATGTGTTTTGTTGCTCTGTGAGTTCGTGGTTCCTTTGAATTAGCCACAGCTCCCGAATTATCACAGTATATCGTGATTGTCTTGGGCAGCTTAGGAATCACGTCCAACTCCAGAAGGAGGTTTCAAAACCATACCGCTTCTTTCGAAGCTTCAGAAGCTGCCACATATTCTGCTTCCATGGTGGAGTCCGCAATGCACTTCTACTTTGCACTCCTCCATGATATGGCCCCACCTCCCAATGTAAACACATAGCCAGAGGTGGACTTCTTTTCGTCTCGGTCTGCCTAGAAATCCGAATCAGTATAACCCACAGGGCACAACTTCTCACACTGATAGACGAGAGAATAGTCTCTAGTCCTTTTCAAGAATTTGAGTATGTGCTTTAGCATGATTCAATGCGCCTATCCAGGGTTAGACTGCTATCTCGCTACCATGCCTACAGCAAAGCAGATATCTGGCCTCGTACATAGTATTGCATACATGAGGCTCCCCACGGCCGATGCATATGGCACGTTCCTCATTTCATCTTTCTCCCTATTGTGTCACCGGACACTGATCATTGGAAAGATATATGCCATGTCTGAAGGGTAACAGACCTTTCTTGGCAGTTTGCATGCTGAAACAGGCAATCATAGTATCCACATATGATCCTTGAGACAAGGTCAGCATCCTCTTATTGCGCTCCCGCAATACTTTTACCCCTAGGATGTATCCTGCCTCCCCAAGGTCCTTCATATGAAACTGCTCGGATAACCACCCCTTTATGCCCGACAATACTTCCACATTATCGCCAAATAGGAGAATATCATCTACATAAAGTGCAAGGAACACCACGCTTCCGCTGACACATAGATGGTACACGCAACCCTCGTTTGAGCATTGTGAAAATACATAGGCTTTAATCACTTCATCAAAACACAGATTCCATGACCGTGAAGCTTGTTTAAGTCCATACAGCGACTTCCTTAGCTTCCAGACCAAATGTTCTTCGCCCTTCTGCACATAACCTTCTGGCTGTTGCCTATAGATGTCCCTACCTTCTTCAAGGTACTCGTTTAGAAACGCGGTTTTGACATCCATCTGCCAGATTTCTAGGTCCTTATGTGCTACTATGGCTAGGAGTATACGAATGGACTTAAGCATGGCTACCGGTGAGAAGGTCTCGTCATAGTCTACACCTTCTTTCTGACTATAACCCTTCGCCACCAGCCTTGCTTTGAAAGCTGTAATTTCACCATTCGCTCCTTTCTTTCTTTTGTATACCTATTTGCACCCTATGGCTCGACAGCCATCTGGCAAATCAGTTTTCTGGTATACATCCATAGCTGTAATGGATTCTATTTCGGAATCCATGGCACAGCCATTTGTCTGCATCTTTATAAGATACCGCCTCATCATATGTCCAGGGATCGGTATCATCCAGTCCGTTATCCGGGATCAAGTCAGAAGACTCTCCTACGAACATGTACCTTTCGGGTTGGTGGATAACCCTCTCACTGCGACGAGGCATCTGAACCGTGTCAGTAGTTGGCACAATATGCGTTGGTTCCATACCTTGCATTAGTGGCAGTGTTGGTATAGCCTCACCTGTTGTGGGTGGATTTACCATTACACTGGGCTTTTCTGATGGAATTGCTTCCTTGTCCTCAAGCTCGTGGAGAACAATTTCACTCATGGATCTGTGGTTTCTTACACATTCGTCCTCCAAGAATCTAGCGTTGGTAGTGACAACAACTTTCTAATTCTCAGGATAACAGAAATAACCACCTTTTGTTTGCCTGGGATATCCTACAAACAGCATCAGCTTACACCTACTTTCTAACTTATCAGGTTCCTTTGTCAGCACATATGCTGGACAACCCCAAACCCTCACTCTGTTCAAACTTGGCTTTCGCCCATACCAGAGTTCCAGAGGTGTTTTAGGAACTAATTTAGAAGGTACCAGGTTAAGCAAATAGGTCGTTGTCTCCAAGGCATATCCCCAAAACAAAATCGGCAAGCTTGCATAACTCATCATCGACCTGACCATTTCCAAGAGAGTTCTATTTCTTCTTTCCGCTACCCCATTTTGTTGAGGGGTTCCTGGTGCAGTCCACTGGGATGTAATCCCGTTATCTGACAAGTACTACAAGAACTCGTTACTGAGGTATTCACCACCACGATCTGATCGTAGTGTCTTAATAGTCTTACCTAGCTTATTTTCTACCTCGGTCCTAAACTCTTTGAATTTCTCAAAGCATTCAGACTTATGGCGAAGCAATTAGACATATCCGAATCTTGAGTAATCGTCAATGAATGTGGTGAAGTACTCATAACCTTCACCAGCTTGCGTGGACATTGGTCCACATAAGTCAGAGTGGATCAATTCCAACACATTCTCTGCTCGAGACTGACTTGCCTTAAAAGGCCTGGTCGTCATCTTTCCTTCTATATAGGACTCACAGATTTGATGTGGAACCACTTGGAAAAAAACAAGAGCCCATCGCATGCTAATCTTTTAATCCTCTTTAGATTGATGTGACCCAGTCTCAAGTGCCAGAGATATGTTTGATCCTCATCGGAAGAAAACTTTCTCTTTAAATGATTATTATTATTGGATGAGTTGCAACATTCAGGGGAAGATTTATGCATACAATCAATGAAATAGAGAGAGTCAATCAGTTTGCCATGACAGATAACACCATTATTACCAATGATAGAAACTCCACTATCAAAAATAACTGAATATCCATCACAAAATAACTTGGAAACTGAAATTAAGTTCCACCAAAAAACCGGCACATATAAAACATATCTCAAAATCAAAACATTGTTTTCAAAGCATAAAGTAAAATCTCCAATGGCTACTGTTGAGACACGCTCTCCGCTGCCCATTGAGATGGTAATCTCGTCATGCTTCAGCTGCCTTGTTGGCCTGAACCCCTGCAAAGTATAACAAACATGGTCAGTAGCTCCAGTATCCACTACCCAAGAATGGGTAGAAACCGATGCTAAACATGTTTCTATTATAAATGTATATGACGTACCTTGTCTACCCGTGCCAAGTACTAGACAATCTACGTCACTTCGCTTGCGTTTGCATGGCCTGATGACATCTTTGGCTAAATCAGCTTCATCTAACCTTTTAAGCATTTCCATTGCTTCAGCAACTGTCTTGTCAAAAGCTGACAAAGTTGGAGCAAATTCCAATGCTCTAAGATCAGACTCCTCTCGCATCAGGGCTAGGAGTAACTCAGGAAGAGTAAACTCGCGCCTGGTACCGAGGGACTTGATGAAATCATCATAAAGAATCAGAGAGAGAGAGTGTAGGACAATGTTTATTTCTGCCCGCTTACTGACTTGTCCACCTATATTTCTGTACTTTCTCATAATTCTCATCATACTGATAAAGTGCAGCAACAACAAACTCCCATCAGTCATCCTCTTGCAGACTAGGTCCTCTACAAGATTACAACTGATAGTTGGTCTCACCTTCCCATAAACCTTCACAAGGTCCCTCCATATCTCAACAGCAGTTCCGAACTTCTTGTACTTGAGCTTTAATTCTCTAGACAGACTCTTCATGATGAGTTTGCGGGAACTCATCAGAAGCTACCTATCTGTCATAGAACAATCGCTCATAACCAGTACAGTTCCAATAATTGGGAGTTAGAGGGTCCATGTAAAGTATATGGGCATGTTTTGGAGTGCAGAGTATTTCCATGAAGCATAACTTCCACTCAGGAAAATTCGGACCAGTTAAAGGGTTTGTTATTAAGAGGTTGACAACGTGAGCAATAGACATGTCTGAAAACAATAAATTAAAACAAAAATTAAAACATAGTCGCAAACTATTGAAACAATTAAATATTCAAACCTTATGATAAAGCAATATTAATGTTTCCTCCAATTTGCCTAAGTATTACTATTGCAAGCCACACATGTGGACGTTTAAAACAAAACACTTAACCAGACTGCATCTTTCAATTCAAGTCCTTTAATTCCAATCCATGCCCGGGTTTCTTAGACAAATGGAATTAATAATTGGAGACTAACTTAAGACCATATTATCCTACTGAGTAGGGACATCACAAATGAGTTATACTCTGGATAACATCTAAGCTAGCTTACCACCAAAGCCAACCCTCCCATATAAGGATCTATCAGAACACACTCGATCCCTATAATAAGGCTATCTCATTTAATTCAATCCCTAGAGAACTTACGAAAATTCAATATGCAAGCTACACATGTAGACGTTTACGCATGAACTCCCACTTCTCACATGAAATAAATGTTTGTTTTAAGAAATCATATCTATTAGAACTTATGAATAATAAATTAAGTAAGCTACACATGTAGACGTTTACCTAATAAATTATCCACTTCCAATAAAAGATCTCTTTGTGGAGGTCTTACTAAATTATGAGCTTAGTAATATTTAGTTCATAAGGTTCAATTGCACAGATTATTTTATGTAGCCATAATTATAACATTGCTAAAATTCTATCATGCATAGCATGATCCCCAAATTTACAGTTATAATTAATTACACAAAATAAATCACATAGCATGCGTTAAAGCTGTAAATAAAAGCAGTAAACGTGCTCCTATTATCTACAACATGCTTATATGTTGTGCAATTAGATTAAACACGTATATCATGCGAAGACAGATAATAAAGCAAATAAAAAATGTCCTCGTGGCCCCATGATACGAAATAAAATTAATTCTAACTATTACAAGTTGAAATTAATAATACAGATCTTCGACTGGGCTCCCACTACTTGGACTAAGACCTCAATTTATTTTCTGAATCTGGGCCTCCAAGATTTAATTTATCAGAAAATTGGACCACTGGGACAGTTAACTAAATCGCGGGCCTAGGCACACATTGCAAGCCCAATAGCCCACAAGAACTTAGCCCGACGAGCCACCACCGGCGAACCATCGCCGCCGTCGACTCGCCGCCGCCGTGAGGGCTCTCGGAATCGCGCAACAGTCATGCACGTACGTGCATGGTTGTAGCCCGCTGATAAACACTCACTTTATGCATTTTACTGATGTGAATTTGCTCACTTTTGACCTTAGATTGGATTATTACGTGGTGTTCCCATACATTATCTATATTCTTTTAGGAATTATTACGTTTGGTCTGGTTTGTGGTTGTTTATGCAGATTTCATGCATATTTGAGTTGTTTACAAGAATTTACCAAGTATCCTGGGGCCAATCGATGCTAGCTTGCACTGGGAAGAGGAAAGAGTCAGAAAATACTGAAGAGTTCGCCGAAATCATGTTCGAGACGAAATCGGCGACCCAAATGACACAACCGGCGATCGCCGGTCATGTAGATGGGTCGCCGATGATGATTTTCCAGCCATTTCTCACGGCGCATGATCGGCGACCCAAATGACACAACCGGCAATCGCCGGTCATGTAGATGGGTCGCCGATTTTGCAGAATTTCACACCCAGTTTCGACACACGATCGGCGACCCACGTGCATAAATGGCGGTCACCGATCGGGCATTCCAGACCGCCGATTCTGTCGCGATTTGACGTATTCTGACGAATCTGTAGCCCAAAACCATATCTTTTGGAGATTTAAAGAGCCCCAACTATAAATAGGACGTCCCTGAACCTAAATAAGGTTCCTTTTCCCAATTTTTGAAATTAGAGAGCTCAGAATTCACAGCAAAATCAGGGGAACTTGAAGAGTACTCCAGGAATAGAAGATTGAAGACACCACGGGTTTTTAATTTCCATGATTTATGTTCTTGTGACTCTTTATCCTTTTGTTTTTCCAAAACTTAGTATGATTGGCTAAGTTCATTCATGGATTCTAGGGTTTAAAACTTTGTAATTATTCATTCAACAATTTATGTGATTTAATGTTCCTTTTCCATTGGTGTTCTAATTTCTTTGGGATTTTCGTTAATTGCGAGATACTGGCCATTGATTGTGATTTGAATTGGTAGTTTTTGAACCGAGAGGTCTAGGTTATCAATTAAGATGCAAATAAATCAGATTTATTAGAACAATTGTCCGAGAGGAAATTGAACTTTTGAAGGGTTTTGAAATCTACGGTTTTTAATCAAGAGGTCCGAGAGGAATCATTTGATCTTTTATTTCCATGTTATGGTTTAGAGTCCGAGAGGATCACCTGATAACACAACTGCGATTAACTCACATCTTTGGGAATTAAATTTGGATTGAATTACATAAAGAGTTGTTTGACAATTCAAAGTGACTTACCCTGGAATCCTATTTTCTCATAAGTTTTCTAAAACTAATTAAATTAGTCATTTACTTTACTTTGCTTTTAAATCATTGATAGTTTTAAATAAACCAACCTTATTTTCTAATTCGCCTAGATAGTAGTACGGTGTCTATGCTTTAGTGCTTGATTATACTTCGAGCCTGCAGTACTTGAGTTCGATAAAATTATTACTTGCCCTCTGCAGTGGTCTGTACACTTGCAGCATTAGCGCGTTGCGAAACGCGCTATCAAGTTTTTGGCGCCGTTGCCGGGGACTGCATAGATTTATAATTGGCACTAATCCTGATATTACGCTAATTACTCTAGGCTTTATTTTACGCACATTTATTTTACATTCTGTTTCTTTTCTGTGCTATTCACTGTCTGTTTCCGTGCAGGTAGTATATGCGAACCAGGTCATAAGGTCCACCTCTTGAACCTTTAGATCCGGAGATCGAATCCACCTGCCTAAGAAACACTGCGCGAAGAAAGTTAGCTTTCACTATGGCTGACTATCAGGCGGCACAGATAGCTGAGCTGCAGAGGCAGCTACAAGAAATGAATCTAAGACTTCAAGAGCGCCAAGCTCCTGAAGTACCACGACCACCCACCATCGATGAGATGTACGAGCCGATGACTGATAGGCATCGTAATGCAGATTTTGGACTGAAGGTGGATACACCAAATTTTGAGCTGAAGACTGGTCTGATACACACAGCTCAACAGAATCAGTATGGGGGATTGCCCACCGAGGATCCTCATCTACACATTCAGAGGTTCCTGCTGCTGTGTGATACAGTTAAGCAGAATCAGGTGCCTATTGACTATATTCGGCTGCGCCTGTTCTCCTTCACACTGCGCGACAGAGAGCTGTCGTGGTACATGACTCTGAACTGCAATGAGATCTCAACATGGGAGGAACTGTGCAAGTTGTTCTTGATTCAGTTCTTCCCACCCAGCAAAACTATTCAGCTACAAACCTAGATTACATAGTTCAGGCAGTTTTCTGGAGAGTCACTGTACGAGGCTTGGGAACGCTACAAGGATCTCTTGCGCTCCTGCCCTTGCCATGGTTTTTCTGAGAAGCAGCAGATGTGTCATTTCTACAAGGGGCTGGACAGGGAGACCCAGAAGCATGTGAATGCTGCAGCTGGAGGGTCACTGACTGCTAAACCACCACAGGAAGGGTTAGCTTTACTGGAAGTAATGGCGAAAAGTGAGTACAACTGGCCAGCAGACAGGGGAGATCATAGGATAGCAGCAGTTGATGACACTGGAGACATAGCTGCTGAGGTCAAGTTGATGAGGAAAGAAGTGGCTGCCTCCACTAAATTACTGGAGAACCGCATTGCTAAGTTGGAAAATAACCTCCCTCAGCAAGGTTACGAGCAGGGGAATGAGATGCAAATGGAGGATGCAAATTATGTGAACCAGAGAAACTTCAACAACAATCGAGGGTATCCGTCGGGGAACATGGTGTATCATCCCAACAATCGGAATCACCCTAACTTTTCTTATGGGAATCCGAACAACGCTCTGCAGCCTCCACCTGGGTTTGCTGCAAATCATGGAGCAGCAAATGAGACAAAGGAGCCAAGGATGAGGGAGCTCCTGACACAATTCATCGCAGTCTCCAATGCTAAGACTACGAAGACAGACGGAGAAATCTCTCAGCTGCAGAATAACATAGGGGAAATGGGAAAACACATGAAGCAGATGGATACACAAATTTCCCAGATAGCTAATGCACTTGGCAACCAGCATACTCCAGGACATTTTCCCAGCAACACTGTTGTGAACCCAAAGGACCACTGCAATGCCATTACTACCCACAGTGGTAGAGGCTATGAGGGGCCATCTATGCCCACCGATACGCCTGTGCAACCTGAAGTTGTACAGCCTAACCCTGTTCTTCCTGATGAAGAACATGCAAAGAAGGGTAAAGAAATATGTCCTGAAGACAGATCAAAATCAGCTGGTCCTGTTGCTGTGCCTTTCCCGCAGAGGTTTGTCAAGAAGCAGAAAGAGGAGAGGTATAAGCGGTTCCTGGAGCATATGAAGAAAATCCACATCAATCTACACTTGATCGAAGTGGTACAGGAAATTCCTGGGTACATGAAATTTCTGAAGGATATGGTTACCCAGAAGAAGCCCTTTGGCGCATTTGAGACAGTAAATCTCTATGAGGAATGCAGCGCCATTATTCAGAAAAAGATGCCGGTTAAGAGATCAGATCCGGGATGTTTCTCAATTACCTGCGTGATTGGGGGGCAAATGTTTGAGAAGGTGCTTTGCGATTCAGGGGCCAGTATCAATCTGATGCCCCTCTCTATTTTCCAGAGATTAAAAATCGGAGACATCAAACCTACCACCATCAGACTTCAGATGGCTGACAGGTCGGTGAACTACCCTAAAGGGGTAGTTGAAAATGTGCTAGTGAAGGTCGGGGAATTCATTTTCCCCGCTGATGTTGTGGTCCTAGACATGGCAGAGGACCGAAATATTCCACTTATCATTGGGAGGCCCTTCCTCAACACTGTTGATGCCCTCATTGACATCAAGAAAGGAGAGCTCACGTTGAGGGTGAACGACGAAAATATCACTTTCTCCATCTACAAGGCCATGGAGCGCCACGACTCAGATGACTGCTTTGAGGAGTGCGACATGGTTCAGGTTTTGTATCCTTGTGATTCTTCCATCATCTCTACTGATTCTTTAGATTATGGGTTACAAAATTCTGTTTATTCCTGTGATGAGCTTTATGATGTCTGTGATGAGCTGCTAGAGTCTGTTCTAGCATTGGATGATGCAGGTGAAAAGAACAGGTTGGAAAGTGCAAATTTTCTGCAGCTGAGAAGCGAGCAAGATGAAGAGGCGGCTCGCAAGATGGCCTTCTGCAAAAAGACATGAAGGAGCCCCCAGTGCTGGAATCGAAACCCCTACCGGACCATCTGAGGTACGCCTACTTGGGCGAAAATAGTACATATCCGGTAATAGTATCTGCCACCTTATCTACTAGTCAGTTGGATAGATTACTGCGTGTTTTGAGAGACCACCAATCTGCCATTGGGTGGTCGCTATCTGACATAAAGGGTATTAGCCCTTCTATTTGCATGCACAGGATTTTACTTGAAGATGGCTACAAGCCTAAGGTGCAGCCGCAACGAAGGTTAAACCCCATTATGCAGGAGGTGGTACGAAAAGAAGTGCTGAAACTACTAGACGCTGGCATGATATATGCCATCTCGGATAGCGAATGGGTGAGCCCCACACAAGTAGTGGCCAAAAAGGGAGGTACTACCGTCATCAAAGACGAAAGTGGCCAGGAGATTGCCCACTGGCCCGTTACGGGCTGGAGGATGTGCATCGACTACAGAGCACTTAATAGTGCTACTCGTAAGGACCACTTCCCTCTCCCTTTTATTGATCAGATGCTGGATAGATTAGCGGGGTATGATTTTTACTGCTTTTTAGATGGTTATTCTGGATATAACCAAATAGCGATAGCCCCCGAAGACCAGCATAAATCTGCATTTACTTGCCCGTATGGAATTTTTGCTTATAGACGCATGTCTTTTGGATTATGTAATGCGCCTGCTACATTTCATAGATGCATGATGTCAATTTTCAATGGGCTTGTAGAAAACATTATGGAGGTTTTTATGGATGACTTTTCAGTGTTTGGTCATTCATTTGATAATTGTTTAGAAAACCTGATCACTGTTCTGCAGTGCTGTTAAGAGACTAACCTGGTTTTGAATTGGGAGAAATGTCATTTTATGGTGCGAGAGGGCATTGTCCTCGGTCACAAAGTCTCTGCTGCAGGTTTAGAGGTAGATCGCGCCAAGATTGTGGCGATCTCGAAGCTACCACCCCCCACCAATGAGAAGTCGGTGAGGAGCTTTCTGGGTCATGCAGGCTTCTATCGGAGGTTTATAAGGGAGTTTTCTAAAATCTCTAAACCTCTCAGTTCTCTACTTATGAAAGATGCCAAGTTTGTTTTTGATGAGCATTGTTTGCAGGCATTTGAGAAACTGAAGCTGGCTCTTACTACCGCCCCGGTTTTTATTTCACCAGACTGGTCAGAACCTTTTGTACTGATGTGCGACGCCAGTGATATAGCCATTGGAGCTGCTTTGGGGCAGACGAGGAACAAGATTTTCCGAGTCATACACTACGCCAGCAAAACTCTAGATGAAGCCCAAGTTAACTTCACCACCACAGAGAAGGAATTACTGGCTGTGGTCTTCGCCTTCGACAAATTTTAGGCTTATCTGGTTGGGGCCAAGACGGTGGTCTACATGGATCATGCTGCGATCCGGTACCTGTTTGCAAAAAAGGAGGCCAAGCCAAGGTTGATCCGGTGGATCCTGCTGTTGCAGGAGTTTGATATGGAAATCAAAGACCGGAAAGGATGTGAGAATGTGGTGGCAGACCATTTATCAAGGCTGGAGAATCCAGTGGAAGGAGATGACCAAAGGATCCGCATTACTGAAGTTTTTCCGGACGAGCAACTATTTGCTATGGAGGAAGCGGACCCATTGTATATGGACTTAGTCAATTTTCTGGTTGCAGGTGTCTTACCGCCTGATCTCACATCCCACCAGAGGAGGAAGTTCTTGCATGAATGTAAGTTCTACTATTGGGACGAGCCATTCCTCTACCGGAGATGCGCTGACATGGTGATCCGGCGATGTGTTGGCACACATGAGCGAGAGAAGATAATGGGGGATTGTCACTTATCCCCTTACGGAGACCACTACGCAGCGAATATGACGGCCATAAAAATCCTCACCAGCGGATTTTACTGGCCTACCGTCTATCGAGATTGTCAGAAGTTCGTGACCACTTGTGATAGATGTCAGAGGATGGGGACTATCTCGAAGAAGGATGAAATGCCTCAGAGGTTCATGCTGGAAATTGAGCCCTTCGATGTTTGGGGCATTGATTTCATGGGACCATTCCCTAAGTCCCATGGATATCAATTTATTCTGCTGGCGGTGGATTATGTGACCCGGTGGGTTGAAGCCATTCCCACGGTCACCAGTGACTCCAAAGTGGTGAAGAAATTTCTCCAGAAAAACATCTTAACTCGCTTTGGAGCACCGCGAGCGCTGCTGAGTGATGGTGGTTCCCATTTCCGAAACAGATGGTTGGGGAGTTTACTGTCGAAGTACGGAGTCCAACATAAAATCACCTCTCCGTACCATCCCCAGGCCAATGGACAGGCCGAGTTGGCGAACCGGGAGATCAAGCAAATCCTGGAGAAGTCTGTAGTATCCAGGAAGGATTGGACAATTCTATTGGATGACGCACTGTGGGCGTACCGGACATCATTCAAAACTCCAATTGGTATGTCGCCGTACCAATTGGTGTTCGGAAAGTCTTGCCATCTACCGGTGGAGTTAGAGCACAAACCTTTCTAGGCTGTGAAGAAGATCAACTGGGATCTGAAGACTGCATTTGAGCAGCGATGTATCCAGTTGACGGAGTTGGAAGAATTCCGGGTTGAGGCCTATGAGAGTTCTAAACTCTACAAGGAGCGCGCCAAACATTTTCACGACCGACGCATTCGCAGCCAAAACTTCAATCCGGGGGATCAGGTACTATTGTTTAACTCTCGCCTACGCTTATTTCCTGGGAAACTGAAGTCTAG
>JAPKLW010000121.1:286800-325284 GCA_026898455.1 Plectranthus barbatus | reverse complement strand
TTTGATCGAACCACTATAAATCTTGTGTGTGTTTACTGTTTTATTAATTTACTGCTCAAAGATCTACTTGAAACCTAGCAACGGAGTTGCTAGAGTATATCTGAACACAAACTTAAGTCATAACTTGAGCTAACTAATTTTGGAAAATAACATTAAGTGCAAGAGACGTAAAACATATTCCGCTGCATTTCGTGTTAACTTATTAACACGACGACTCTGATATTTCGGGACCAACAAGTGGTATCAGAGCAGGAGGTTGAAAAACCGACTGCTTCTGAGTCGCTTAAGACCAGATCCGCATTTTCCTTGCATTTTACCTGTTTATCAGTGTTTCACTTGTTTAGCTCAGGAGACAAGATGTTGAATCACTCTCTTGGAAAGTACAACAGGGAGAACTTCACAACATGGAAAAAGATGGCCTTAATACAGCTTCAGAGCATACACGCAGAAATGGTTGAGGTACTTGAAAGAGGTCCCATTAAGATTATGAAAGCTAACACTTTTATAGGACCTGTACCCGAACCCGCTGACGGAGCTGATGAAGGAGATCAACCTAGACCCCCAAGGCCACGGAGACCCCAAATGGTTGAAAAACCTTTTGAGGAATACACGAGTGAGGACAAGAAAAGAGCTCAGCTGGAGCATGTTGCAAAGAAATTAATCCTTGACTCCCTACCAAAGCTGATGGCACAAAAAGCCTTGGAGTTCGATACAGCTAAAGAAATGTGGCAGTATGTTTGCGAGTCTTCCCAGGAGACAGACCAGATGAAACGCAATAAACTGCAGGTAGCTGTTGACAAATATGAATCTTTCTCTATGAATGCAGGTGAATCCATAATGGCCATGGAGGAACGATTTAATACCATCATTGGAGAGCTGAATAACCTTGGTAAGAAATATGAGAATGGAGAAATGAATCACAAGATTATCTCTAAACTATACCCCAGAGATGACTGGTTTGTCAAAATGACTAGTCTAAGTGAGAAAGATCTTAACAAAATGTCTACATCCGAGGTATTTGCTCAGTTAAAATCTCATGAATTCATAATACAACAGTCAAAGAAGAATGAAGCTGCAGTTGTACAATCCACTGCTAGCTCAGAAGATTTAGCTAATTTTGTCAAAAAGGACTTTAATAAGTTTAAACAAAAGAAACCATTTTACAATCAAGAAAGATCTGCTTCTATAACCCAATCAAAGGAGGTTGCTACAACCTCTGGCTCTCAGCCTACTGATCTTAAGATCAGTGAACTAGAAGAACAGATGAGGAAACTTCAGAAGATGCTGATGGAGGCTAAAGGCGAAAAGGAAGCAAAGGAGACTCAGCAGTCACCTTCTCACGCCCGCTCAGCAGAGCGAAAGCCTAGGACCTGTTTTGAGTGTGGATCTCCAGACCACTTGAAACATGACTGTCCAAAAGTCAGCAGAGAAGAAAGGGAGCGGCTGAAACAAAGATTTGAAAGACGTGCAGGCAATGCAGTCAAAAGAGCGCTCCTAACCAGGACAGAAACTCAGGACATTCCTGAAAATAATGAGGAATACTATCTATCCTCAGAGGAAGAAGATGAAGAAGCCATGCTAGTTCTGATGGCAGACGTCGTGGAAGATCAATTTGCTGATGCAGATGCTGATCAGAATGCTGAATCGGCTCTAGCAGCTGAGAACGCCGAGGTAACTTCAATAAATGTCCCTAGATTTATAACCATTGATGATTGCGAGAATCTCACTTTAGATTCTGAGGAAGACTATCTCACGAACCTAAGTGAAGAATTCTCTAAAGTGTACGAGATTAAAAACGTCATTGTGGGAGAAAACAACTCACTGAAGTTAAAAGTTTCAAATTTGACCGAGGAAGTCGAAAGACTAAGGTCTGCAAGTGAGGAACTTACGAAAATGAAAGCCGAATTTTCAATACTTTCTGAAAATTTCAAAACTCTTGAGAAAGAAAACATTTTGCTGAAAAATAAACCAAAAGAAAATTGCATTTGTACTTACACGACTAGTCAAGCTATTTTGAATTCTGCAATTAATCAACAAAGGCACTACAAAGATAGAGCTGGTGTTGGTTTTGATCGCCATGATAAAGGAAAAACTTCTAAACAGAAGATTACTCAGTTTATCTCTGCTGGAAAATTCATCCTTGGAGAAAAACTGAAAGAAAAGGAATCTGCTGAAACACTCATTAGCGAATCTGTGAAACCTCAGCAGAATGTTAGGACATCTGCTAGGGAACCTCAGCAAAGGTACGATATATCCCAGCAGAATCCTAGAATATATGCTAGGGAAGCACAGCAGAGGTATGTTATACCTCAGCAGAATGCTCGAGTGTCTGCTATGAAACCTCAAAATAGGAATGATAAATTCAGCAGAACAAGAGAACATATGCTTCGCAACCTAGATCAGCAGAGACTAGAAGGATTGCCGAGCAGTATGCATCTACTGCCAGGACAGCAAGATCTTCATTTCATACAAGCAAGCATGTTAATTACAATGCTGTAAAGCCCCCTCATAATGCATATACACCACATAGGCAGAACACCTATGTAAGGCCTAAGTCCAAAACAAACTTTCTCAAAAGGACAATGAAGGCACAACACACTACCACACCTCATCCTCAATTTAAGTATGCAAGATTTACTTATCCTAAGGTTGAGAAAGGTATAAAGAGTGATATCAAGAAGAAAATTTTGAATATCACTCAAATGTGGGTTCCAAAAGGAACTATGACACTTGCTAATCCTGCAGGACCCGAGACTAAACGGGTACCTAAATCCTTCTCTTAATTATCTTGCAGAAGAAGAATCCAAGAGTGAAGGAGTCAAGATCTCCAGATGAATGGATTCTTGATAGCGGCTGCTCAGGGTACATGACTGGACGAGCAGACCTATTCTCAGATTTACAAAGCGTCTATGGATCCTCAGTTATTTTTGGTGACAATAGCAGAGGAAGAGTCATTGGAAGAGGATGTGTAGAACAAGATGGAATTCGAATTGTTAATGCTGCTCTCGTTTCAAACCTCAAACACAATTTGATGAGCATCAGCCAACTATGTGAGAATGGATATAATGTTTATTTCATTAACTCTGGCTGTGATATTGTTGATAAGGTTACAGGTGAAGTGAAGCTTAGAGGCATCCGCAAGGGAGGCCTATATGTGGTCAATTGGCAAAGTGGTCAACAGGATTCATGCTTCGTGGCATTTAACAAAGAGGAAACAAGTTGGCTATGGCATAAAAGATTAAATCACTTGAACTTCAAGACAATCAATCATCTAGCAAAACACAAGCTGGTTGAAGGACTGTCTGCTGAATCTTTCTGAAAGGAAGGAGTGTGCAAAGCATGCCAACAAGGCAAACAAACAAAGGCATCCTTCAAATCAAATCCAGAAAAGGATACCTCAGGGAGAATTCTCGAACTCCTACACATGGATCTGTTTGGTCCTATCACACCACCCACAGTTAATAAGAAAATATATACACTTGTGGTTGTTGATGATTTCTCCAGGTATACATGGGTTCAACTACTAAAGACTAAAGACGAAGTAAAGATCCTGCTACCTGAACTGATCCTCAAAGAGCAGAACAACAAGGAAGTTACAGTTAAAATAATTAGATCAGATAATGGAACGGAATTCTGGAATGGAATTCTAATGGACTTTTGTGCTGAGGCTGGAATTCATCATGAGAAGTCCACTGCTAGAACCCCACAGCAAAATGGACTAGCAGAACGAAGAAACATAACACTGAAGGAAGCAGCACGGCCCATGCTTGCTGATTCAGGACTCAGTGGAAAGTACTGGGGAGAAGCTATCATGACTGCTTGCTACACTCAGAACAGGAGTGCAGTTAATGGCAGATTCAACAAAACCCCTTATGAAGTGTATAATGGTCGTAAGCCTTCTATTAAACACTTTCGTACTTTTGGTTCAACATGTTATATCCATAACAATGGGAAGTCTAAGCTTAACACTTTCTCACCTAAGTCTGATGAAGGCATTTTCCTAGGATATGGATACCCTTCTCACAAAGGTTATCGAGTGTTAAACAAGACAACTCAACTTGTGGAAATAACATGTAATGTTATTTGTGATGAGTCTACTTTAGTGCGCAGGGCTGACAAAGAACAGAGGAATGATAATCATGAGACCAACGATATCCATGATCAATCTCTTCAAAAATCTTTTGAGAATATGAGTATTAATCCGATTAGGTCTAAGACTGATGTCATCCCAGAGGCATCGCACTCAGCAGGTGACCAGACTGCTGACCAGGCCGGTGATGCTAATGATCATGCTGAGGCCCCATCCTCTATATATCTAAATATGAATTTAGATGTTGCTGGTGCACTTGATGATCAAGAAGATGAAGAATCTACTGAAGATCTTAGCAAAGGAGTTGCTGAGAATCCAATCCTGGAGGAACCTGCTGCTGAAGTTCCAACCATTACGATACCTGCTCATGCCGATCCTATTCATGAAGATCCAGAAGCAGATGAAGAAGGAGTACCAGTTGTTCCAGTTGCTGAACCCCAGGAGAATGAAGTAAAAGCTAATCAAAATAATACTCATCAAGAAGGAGAACCGAATGCTGAATTTCCAGGACGTATCAGACCGACATGGCTACGAGCGCATCCCTTAGACAGTGTTCTTGGAAGCGTAAATGACCCTATCCTAACCAGACAAGGGAACGGCAATGCTATGTTAGCCTGTTACATATCCAATGAAGAACCCAAGAAGGTAGAAGAAGCATTGCTAGATGCAGATTGGGTGAATGCCATGCAAGAGGAGCTTGCAGAGTTCACACGCAACAATGTGTGGGAACTAGTCGACAGACCAGAACATCAAAGTGTGATAGGCACTAAGTGGGTGTTCAAAAACAAGAAAGATGAATCAGGTGCTGTAGTAAGGAACAAGGCGCGTCTTGTGGCCAAAGGATATAGACAATGTGAAGGAATAGATTATGATGAAACCTTCACCCCAGTAGCAAGACTAGAGGCTATTCGTCTATTCTTGGCATATGTTGCGTACCATGAGTTTGATGTGATGCAGATGGACGTAAAAAGTGCCTTCCTTAATGACGAGCTCAAGGAGGAAGTTTATGTCGAGCAACCTCCGGGATTTGAGCAAGGGAATCAAGTCTACAAGCTCAAGAAGGCACTATATGGTCTGAAGCAGGCACCACGAGCTTGGTATTGAACGTTGTCTAAGTTTCTATTGAACAATGGATTTCAGAAATGGAGGATAGATCAAACTCTCTTTCGCATCAAGGATGGAGACAACATTCTACTAGTTCAAATATATGTTGACGACATAATCTTTCGATCAAAGAATCAAGATCTATGTGATAGATTCTCTGATCTCATGACTAGCCATTTTCAAATGAGCATGATGGGAAAGATGTCCTATTTTCTTGGACTACAAGTTCATCAATCCAAAGAAGGAATATTCATCCATCAGAAGAAGTATGCTCGTGACTTAATCGCCAAATACTATCCGGAGAAGACCAAGAGCTTGCGCATACCTATCAGCACAACTTGCATTGCTGCTCTTGAAAAAGAAGGAGATGATGTGAATCCTACTCTTTACAGAGGGATCATAGGTTCACTACTCTATCTCACTGCTAGCAGACCAGATATCTCATATGCCGTGGGATTCTGTGCTAGGTATCAAGCCAAACCTAAGAAGGCCCATTTTGACACTGCCAAGAGAATTGCTCGCTATCTAAAGTGCACAGAAGGATTAGGAATTTGGTATCCAAGAGAAGATAGTCTAGGTCTGAGTGGATATTCAGATTCTGATTTTGGAGGATGTAAGATCGACAGGAAAAGCACAAGCGGCACATGTCAATTTTTGGGGCACAAGCTCATTAGCTGGTTCAGCAAAAAGCAGCACTCTGTTGCTATCTCTACCACTGAAGCAGAGTATGTAGCCGCTGCTAGTTGTTGCTCACAAATACTATGGATAAAGCAACAATTACAAGATTATGGGATTTCTCCTGAATGTGTGCCCATCTATTGTGACAACAATAGTGCCATGTGCATTACAAAGAATCCTGTTCATCACTCTCGGACCAAGCATATCGACATCCGTCATCATTTCATACGAGACCATCAAGAGAAGAGAGATATCGATATTCGCTATATATGCACTGAAGATCAGATAGCAGACATATTTACAAAGCCACTTCCAGAAACCAGATTTAAAGAGTTATGCTTGAAATTGGGATTAATGGAATTAGATGCTGACGTGGATGAATGAGTCCTAGCTCTCATTCTTTCTATAAGGATATTCTTGAGAATTGGTTGGTTATTATTATATTCTGGATTGTTATTTCTTCGATTCGTTGAAGATATCTTGACATTATAATGTCACGAAAATAAGAAGGAATTCAAAATTAGCATATTCATTCTTCTGAAGGACAACAGACTTCAAAATTACAAGAAAAGAGCAGATACATCATCAACTACAACATATGTGTTCACAAATCTAACAAGGAGTCATATGAAGGCCAAAAGGAAAGAGAGCTCAGAGCATTCCTCAACCACAGTTAGGAAAATGAGCCCTCAAGGGATAGAAGTCAAAACCCATCAAAGGAATCCCTTCAGAGACAAGATGAGGAAATGACTGCTCAAGCAACCAACTTAACTGCATGGCAGTTGGTAGAGGAACTTGAGGAAAGAGATCGTCGCATCTCTTCACTCCATCAAAGAAGAATTCAGCCCAATCAACGTCCTTCCTCTCTGCATTAATGGCCATCATGGCCCTCCAAATCCTCGGGTTGAACACATAATTGTCAGCAGGGACCCCAAAGGTGACATTGCTAACAATGTCAAAGATGACCCTGTACTCCTCCTTCAAATGCAAACATGATGGAGTTGGCGAAAAGTCAAAGTTATCGGACTGCCTCCACTCATTCCAGTAGCCGAACTCTGGAGCAGTCAAATGGTGGAAGACATCCATGACACGGGTAGGACCCCGAGGAAGGCCAAACTTCTGAGAGAACAAGGCCGGAGTCCAGCAAATCACTTCATCGTCGAAGCAACTCCAAATAGCATCATCATCAGTTTTACTCCTGAAGATAACTCTTTGAAGAGCTCGTTTCTGATAGCGTGTCGGCATCGTAGTCAGAAACGGAGTCAGGCAACTCTCATTAAGAGCTCCCATAACAAAGTTGGCAACACGACAGTTGTTACCATATTCAAAATACAACCCCGATTCATGAAGAATCTGGTTGCGAGTAACTGACAAATCACTAGGAGCAATGGAAATACGATACATTTTGAAGCTAGTAAAGAAGGAAAAGCTATGCAAAGTGGAATGGAGAAGATGAAGTTACAGCATACAAGTGTGTCATTATTTATAGGAAGATCATGGCTCTATCCATAATGGGAACACTCTCCCAAAAGTGTCCTGTCAAATGAATTCAAAATTCAGAGGAGCGAAAGTCGAGGAGTCTCGACAAAGGGGGAAACGCCATCTGTCTTGTTAAGGCTACTTACGGCAAATCGACCTACCTGAGTGTTCTGGCGTTCTCTTCCACGAATGCTCAAAGAAGACACCAAAGGATATCCCAAATCCTTTGATTAAGACAGAAATATGCCATCTTAAATGATAGCACTTGATAGTAGCTCACAGCAGACACAGGGAGGCTGCTACAGACATCCAAGTCACTCAAAGGACAGCTTGCTGGGACTATAACACAAGCATATCAGAAATAGAGTATAAGAAGAGATATTATCTCTATTTCTTGGATTTCTTGAAGATATTGTTACTTATTCTGGAAGATCAGTACAACTGCTGAAGATTATAGTTCTCTGCTAATATTAAAAATGCCGAGCAGAAATTGGTTGAAAACTCTGTTATCAAATGACAGACAACAAAACATAATTGTGAAATCTTCATATATCTTTTCATTCATCGACAAAATGTCATTACAAAAGAGAAGAGGAAGATTACAAACAGAAAGATTGCTATTCTAGGAGGAAGAAGGCCTGAACGGGAAGAAGTCCACGTTTACAAGATTCGTTAGCCCTTCTGCTATCTGAGGAAAACTCTGCTCTAGTAACCAACTAAGTTGCATTCCATTGAGCAGAGGTACGGCCGGATAATATTCGACACAATCTCGAACGCCGTTGTACACATATTTCGCCCAGTCTACATCAACTCCATCGTCAATGGACATCATGATTTGCCACGTTTCTTTTGAAAAGAAAGTGTCATCACGGTCCTCTCCCATCAACATATTGTTAGCAATATGAAAGAGCACCCCATAAGGAATACGCAAATCGTATGCTGAGACGGACAAAGAAAATTCAGACGAAGGCGTTCGCCTCCACCTCTACCACGCGGACCATTCAGGAGCAATGTCCGTCACACGGTAGTCGAAGACAGACCCAGGGCCTCTGGGAAGGCCGAATCGACGAGAGAAGACGTCCGGTGACCAATAGATGAGTTTGCCGTGGAAGAAACCGTAAATACCAGCTCCCTCCACAGAGCAGTCTTCGATGAATTCTCGAAGAATATCATCTTGGAAACGTCTGGGAGTAGTAGTAACAAATTGAGTCAATCCACTACGATTCAACTTTGACATGACGATCTCTACCACATCCGGATTGTTGTCGTACAAAGAATTCAAACCAGCCTCATGAAGGATCTAGTTTCGGCGCAATTCAAGAGATTGACCTGGTGAATCCATTTTTTTAAAAAAGGATTGTATTTCGGCGAAGAGTTGTTGTGGCAACAAGGATACTCACAATCAGGGTATTTATAAAGGGAAAATCTTAACTCCTCTCGTCAGAATTGATCAGATTCAAATTACCAGAGTTATTAATCAACTGTCACTCGTCGAATAGGCAGACGCCACGACAGATCGGTCAAAATGATTCTTGGAATACGCAATTGACGCTTGGAGAAATATACTCTGACAATCGTCGTTCCATCTGCTAGAGATAAGATCTCTGCTAGAATTGAAGTCTCTGCTAGAGACAGGGCCTCTGCTAGCAAATGAGATCTCTGCTAGAGTTGAAGTCTCTGTTAGAGAAAGGGCCTCTGCTAGCAAATGAAATCTCTGCTAGCGCATGAAATCTCTGCTAGCGAATGAAATCTCTGCTAGAGTTGAGATCTCTGCTAGAGACAAGATCTCTGCTAGAGACAAGGTCTCTGCTAGAAAATAAGATCTCTGCTAATGAATAAAGTCTATGCTAACGAATGGATTTTCTACTAGACTTTATATCTCTACTGAAGGAAGGTCACTCTGCTACAAACAATATTGGATGACGAGAGCTCTGCTAATGTAGTATCTGCTACGTTTGTGGCAGAATATCTATCTTTGCTACCAATCAAAGATCTGCTATGATCTTAGCAGAAACATAATCAGCATTTCTACTACACAATTGATTATCGAGGCAACTATCAAGGAGATGATCGACTTTGAATGCAGTTATACAAGGTTGTCTAAATTAAAAATCGACATCATCTTATATACATCATCAAAAACAATTACAACAGAGGATTCAATCAAAGGGCGAGTAAGGCACAAAGGGATAAAAGTCTATTCCTCGAAGGTTCGAGGGACCCAAGGTGAGATCGGAGAATCTCTGTTCTAGCAGCCAACTTAAAGGCATTCCATAGGGAAGGTAGAGTCGAGGGATCTGCTGAACACTCTGTCGAATCCTTTGAAAGACGAACGCCGCCCAGTCAACCTCTGCCCGATCATCAATCGCCATCATAACCTTCCAGACTTCACGAGAGAAGATCATGTCATCTGGATTCTCTCCCACCAACATTCCACAGACTATCTCGAAGAGTACTCGATAGCGAGTCTGCAGTCCATATGCTGATGGGGTAGGCGAGAACTCCAGATCAGCAGAACGCCTCCATCTCATCCATGAAGACCATTCTGGAGCAATTTCATTGCTGCGATAATCCAACACAGAAATTGGACCTCTCGGCAAGCCGAACTCCGACGTAAAAGTATCCACAGTCCATCTCACCAACTGATTTCTGAAGACACCTACAATGGAGTCTCCAATGGGCTGACTTTGTCGGATGAAGTACTGAAGATGTTCCCTATGAAACGCATGAGGAGTCAAAGAGATGAATTTAGCCACACCACAAGCATGAAGACTGGACATGATCCATTCTGCTATGTGGTACTCTGCCTCGTATTCCTCATAAAGACCAGAATCACAGAGAATTCTGTGGCGAGGAACGAAGAGAGATTGAGCCTGCTCCATATCTTCGTATTAATGAATTTTGTGAGAAGAAGAACAAAAGTTGCTAGAAGTTGTATCAAATGCATCCCCTGCTTATGCTATTTAAAGAAAAGCCCTTGGTAACTGCTCATCTCTGAAGTCGAAGAGTCGCTGAGTAGGAGTGAAGTAGCACATTAATGCAAAGGTCAAATCGGAAGAGATTACGATCATGCATGAGAAGCAATGTCGGAAACTATTATGATGATACCATGAAATACGTGGTAGCATCTGCTTAATTTCATCTATTTTGGCTGCTGAAAATCTCAAATCAGACGAGGGACGTTTGCTTTTCAATATGGAGAAACATTTAATGCGCCCAGACGACGGCGACAAATCAGATTGTGCCACGTCATCCACACTCAAGCTACGACGGACGTGGCTATACCCACGATCTAACCATTAACCCCAACCGTTGATTGAGTTTAAAGTGTTCTCAATCCTAGTCGTCAATTTCTCCTCGTACTCCGAAATCTTCTACATCATATTTAGATTTCAAATCCCCACAAATCTTCAGAAATCCCTCACCCCCATCTCTGAAAGAAGAACCCTCTCAAAATCCTCAGAAAAACCTACTCAACCATGACTTCAAATCAAGATTCTTCAACCTCCTCACACCAAGACACAAATACGTCTCTAAATCCCGAATCATCACCATCCGAGAACTTAGAGACAGTCAATCTTCAACAGGCCACATTCATCTACCCCTCAACCACTTGCTCACCCCTGCATGTTCGATATGCACCCAGTTCACCGGAATTGAGAAGAAGGAGGACATTGATGAGTCCATCCCTTACTACACATTGGTAACCATGGCCAGACAGAAGAAGATGTCCACGCATTCAGCAGAAAGGCGACGAGTGGCCCAGATTATGAAAGATAGGATTTTGTACATGCCTCTCGCCAATAAACAATTTCCTAAATGGATTTTGAATATCCTTGATTCCGAATTGCTGGTAAAGTATCTCACTGCTGAACCTGATTAATTTCATCCGCATATGGTTGCTGAATTTTATGCTAGGGCTGTTATGAGTGACGATCAGAAATCATTCAAGACATGTGTATATGGGAATATCGTAGAAGAAAATGCTGATTTACTTTCTCGTACTTTTGGACTTCGAAACTTTGGAGCCAAAATCTCTCAATATAAGGTGAATGATATAGCCAAAATAGAGAGACGATGGAAGCTTTGGAGGAAGCCAGGAGAAAAAGGGAAATCCAGTACATTCAAGGTCAACACCTCAATCAACACCTTGACAGAAGAATACAAACTCCTTGCGGAGATTGTAATCAAGATGCTCCAATGTGATGCTAGATCATACTCGGAGCTCTCTGCTAAGAAATATGCCGTGATGATGGCATTAAATGACAATGTTAAGGGTAATTGGGCCGAGTTTATCTTTGAACGCTGGGCAGAACATGCCAAGAAGAATACTCACATGGAAGTAGATGGAACATTCTCTTCGAATGTAAACTTTGGGCTAAAGATTAGTAAACTTTTGGAGATTCTGTTTACCAACACAGGAGTAGATCGAGGAGTTGCACTTCTTTCTACTGACTACATTCCTGTAACAAGACACAAACCTAAGCCGGTCAATATCAGAAATCCTCGAAAGCTAAAAGGGAAGTCTAACGTAGACAAGAATAAACCTACATCTCCAGAGGAACCAGATGAAGCCAGTTTAGCAGTAGCCATACTCCAACACTCCATTCCCATAACAGAAGAAGAATTAGCAGTGTTGAAGAAGAATGCTGAAACAGATCAGTGTTTCAAAAATCTCGAGGAAATTGAGAAGTTAGGAAACCTCCCAGTTGATCAGATCAACGACATTGTGACTTCGAAGGAAGCAAACCAGCCTCCAACTACTATTGGAACATTTGCAGTACCAATTCAATCACTAAAGAGAGTTGCTACAAATCCTCCTGAAACTAAGGCAAAGAAGAAGACCAGAAGAAGGTTGGAACTTCTGACTGACAAGGAAGTAATGGAAAAAGTAGAGGCAGAAGACAAGTCTGCTAGAACTGCTGAAAGAGAGATTACAGCAGAGAAGGCATCTAGAGAGACCAATCTTGACAACACCTCTGATCCAGACTACATCCCTGAGTCTCTCAGCACTGCAGAAGAGCGCGGTCAGGAAATAAGAAAAGCAAAGAGGAGGCGCATAGCTACTCTAAAGGAAATCGAGAAGAAAGATTATCAGAAGTTCATCAGTAACTTGACATTCGAAGGCAGAGACAGGAACTTCGAACGAGTCAAATCTGCTGCTGAAGAATTTATGGCCCAGAAAAAAGCTGCTAAAGAAGTTAGCAAAGGAGTCAGTACTAGCAGAGGAATCGAGGCTAGCATAGTTAATGAAACATCTGCATTGGAAGAAAGGCATGATGCTGGAGTAAATAAAATCCCAGCAGAGAATGAAGAAATAGCAGATACGTCTGCAGATGCTATCATAAGGGATGATACAGAAGGTTCAACTGCTGATCCACTTCATCTAGCAGAAGAAGCTGCGAAGAAAGGAAAAGGAAAGGCTGATTCAGCAGAAGAATCAATTCTCAATCAGTCAACTGATCAGCAGATTAACATTGAAGAAGAAGAATTATCAGAAACATAATTCTCAAAACGGCTGGCATCTGGAGCATTCAATGAAACTCACTACCCCCGGGAAAAGTTTCACAGAAGAAATGATGCAGAGTCTAGTAAGATTAGAAATTTTGATGATCAAGTTGGATCACTCATCAATCCTGGTTCAGCGAAAGACAAACCAGACGAAAATTTTGTTAGCAGGACTGCAGGTGCAGACGCACCTCGCAGAACATCCGAAGGAAACACTCGTTAGTAATCAATCTGCTAAAGAGCAACTGGGTGCTGAAACATCTCAACCAGAAGAAAATGATTCTCACCTCACTGAACCTGAATCATCTTGCATTTCTGAATCTGATTCCGATGGAGAAGCTGAAGAAATTTACAGTGCAAAGTTCCTAAGGAAAGAAACTACAGAATCAGAGGCTATTCTTCGAGTACCCCTCCATGGGCTGCCAGGACGTCGCTATGGACTCCGAAGAATTAGTCAATGGTGTGCAAAGGTTCATCCCAAAGATGTACCTAATTCCGATTTAGGACCTATGGCTGAAGAAATAGAGCAGTTTGTTGATTCTGAAACAGAAAGAGAGATCTATTCTACAGTGAGTTGGATGAGTCAATACCTGAAGGACGCCTATTGGCAGAAGAGTTCCGTCGATGGAAGAAGTTTGATTATATTATGTATCAACTCTGCTTCGAAGAGAGGATGATATGCATTGCAGCTAAAGGATTAAACTTCTGGAGATGTGAGGAACGTTGGTGCTTTGATTGGATTGATCAAGTTCCAGGGATGAAACAATTCTCGAATAAGCAAGTGATGTGCAGACTTCAAGCCATCCGAGAACACCGTTCCCTCTCGAAAACTGTTGGGTTACCCAAGTCCACCTTCGTACCTGATGGATACTCTGATGCTAGAGTCGAATTGTCCAAACGACAGGCAAAAGCTGCTGTTGCCTACGAGAAATGTCAGTTGGAGTATGAATCGCAACAAGAGGAGCGTCAGAAGGCTCGAAGAGAGGTACTGGCCACTGAGCGTGCTGCTCTGAACTTTGACTCTCGCGATGTGTTGATTGTAAAGTTCCTGGACATTGATATTCAGGACATAATTGAGGAAGCTCAGAAAGCTGAAGCTCAAACTATCCAGGAGACCACACAAGTTCTAGATGCGGCCCGTCGGATATTGCATGAGGAATTATGCTATCAAGAGTATGTTGCTGCAAAAAACAATCACGCACAGCAACCATATATTCCAACAAGTCGAGAACTTGTCACGATTACTTCCTTCAATGCCACTCCTATCTCTTCCATACAGATGGTCTTTCCAATGAATGCTGATATGGCTGCTGCTCTTGACTCATACTTACAAGTAACCATTGATGAAAGGATATCAGGGGCAACAGCTAATCTAAGAAGAGAAGTTGATGAGATACGGGGAGATGTATCTCATGTCCAATCAGAGATCGGTGAAAACAAGCTGGCTATTTCTGAGAATAGGACAAGTCTTGAAGTCGTTCAAAAGGATTTAGCAGACACCAAGACTACCCTCGAAGACACGGTTATGGCCTATGGTACAAACTTTTTGGCTGCAATCAAAGAGGGGGAAGAAAGAAGAAAGGCTGACCAGGAAAGAAGAAAGAAAAATGAGGTGGAGTCAGCTATAAGGACAGAGGAAATAAGAAGAAAAGAAGAAGAAGCAAAGGAAGAGTTGAGACAAAAAGAACTAGAAGCTAGACTAGAGCTACAAAGAAAAGAACATGAAGCTAAGTTAGAACTGCAGAAAAAGGAACATGAACTTCAATTGCAAAAGATTGCTATGGAACAAGAGAAGCTGGCCAAAGAACTGGAGCGTGAGGCTGCTGAAAGAGAATCAGGAGCAGCCCTTCTGGAGAACTTCATGAAATTCACCATAGAGAGGTTTGCTGACATTCAGAAGAACAAATCAGCAGACAGTGAAAAGGACAAACCAGCACCCGGCTCATGAACGATAAGGTCATTCCTTTTACCTTCTGAATCCAATTTGTACTTAAACTTGCAATATCATATATGAAATTGGATCAGATTTTGACAAAATCTTTTTGTCCACTTCTGAATTTTACTGGTGTGTTCTAGTTGACTTACACTTCTGGTGTACTCAACAAATTTGCATGTGGACATGAAGATTATATTTTGATTGATAAACATGAATGCTTGCTGATTTAATGAGTGCTAGAATTTCTAGCATATTGCTTTGTTGCAAACATTTACTCATATTTAATCGAGAAATATTCCCCAGCACTTGTTGAGGGGGAATTCGACTTCAATAATTTCTGTTGCTTGAACCTAGTTGGAAAAACTCTGTGTCAGATTGATAGAATAGCATAGAATTGTAAAACACAGACATTCTTCCACTTATGGTCAGCAAATGATAGTAAGCTTTGATCGCACCAAAAAGGGGGAAATTGTTGGGAATTATTCCTAGAAACTCCCTTAGGACTTAATTGTAAAAGGTTTTGTTGGATCAAACCTTATTTAGTTGGTCGATCATTTGCTGAAATCTAGAGAGTCTAACACAACTTGTAAAGTCCTGTATAAGTTGAACATCGAGTTGTAATAGACTAGTGTGCTAAGAAGAATCCCTAGCAGACATAAAGCAAATGATATCAGCATTATCTGCTAGAGAAACAAGCCAACAAAGGATCACTAGCAAATGGCTGAAAGCACGTCTGATAGAATGCTAAGGTGTTAGCATCCGAACCTTTCAGCATCGAAGTAAAGAGTCTGAAACAAAAGAAGTCAAAGGATCGAAGGCAGTAAAAGGCTTCAGCAACTCCTAGCATAACAAGGGCGAGATTCAAAGGCTGAAGACAGACTGCCACTCTGACAAAAAGCTCACGCAAAAGGATAAGACTTTCCCGAATTGGATAGGAAAGTACAAGTCAAAAATAAAAGTGAGAGCCACAGACCAACCTCTTCAGATCAAGGAGCCGTTGAGTCTAACGGATAAGGAGATTCAAAGTTTGAATCTCCACCTATAAAAGGCAGTCTCAAAGATGAGAGATAAATAGAATAACAAACAACAACTACTCAGAGAGAACAACTTCGATAACTACTTACAATTGCTCTACTCACTTTACTCATTCACGAACGCTCAAGCTAGAGATTCCTTTGACAAAGTGAACTTTGAAAGTAGTCAGTTGAGAGCTGTACAAAGTCTATCTAAAAGCTCCCAACAACCAGAAGTGTCGCTCATTGAAGTACTGACACTCCATTGAAGATATTCTTGATTGTATTCAAGGATATTTCAATCATTGGGATTCCTTTCTTTTAGAAAAGAATGTAACAGTCGAACACCTAAAAAGGCTAAGACTAGAACGGGCGTCTAGCCATACTCAAGGAAAATCAGGAAGTATCTATTTCTTCCATATCAGGCAAGGCAGGAGTTTCGAAGGTGTGCCCTTGACCCCCAGCCAAACCTTACCGGAGAAGTGCAGACTCACGGAGGATAGCTGTCAAGTAGCCAGGCTGAAAGCTCACTGCCTACTTAACTGGAAAGGCGATTCCTTGTAATCTGTATACTTTTCTAGTGAAATTCTTAGCATTTCGGCTAAGGAGTGGACGTAGATCGTTTTGATCGAACCACTATAAATCTTGTGTGTGTTTACTGTTTTATTAATTTACTGCTCAAAGATCTACTTGAAACCTAGCAACGGAGTTGCTAGAGTATATCTGAACACAAACTTAAGTCATAACTTGAGCTAACTAATTTTGGAAAATAACATTAAGTGCAAGAGACGTAAAACATATTCCGTTGCATTTCGTGTTAACTTATTAACACGACGACTCTGATATTTCGGGACCAACAGCTTTTGCGACACATGTTTGTTAATTTAGATAGGAGATGAACATACAACATTTATGATTCCCAGTATATTAACCAATCGACCTTGTACATAATATACCAATCATAATGCTTTCAATATATAAATCCACCAGGAAGTAGTTGGTGAGGAATTCTGCTCGCAGCTCCTCCCATGTCCCAATTTGGCTTTTGTAAAGCCGAGCATACCTTGCCTCATCTCTGAGGGAGAATGCAAATAACCTCATCCTGATGACGTCCTGGGGGACTCCATTCTGCTTCACGGTGTCGCACACCTCGATGAACAGATTGAGGTGGGCGTATGGATCTTCAACGGCTCTGCCCCCAAACTGGTGCTGCTGCACCATCTGTATCAACCCTGTGCCCAACTCAAAGTTGATGGTGTTGATGCCAACCCTGAATCCAGCCTCTTCCTACTGTGGTAAGAATCGGTCCAAGATGGACCTCTATGGCACCACCACCTGTCTGTTATTTAGTTCCGCCAGTCTTGCGGCTTGCTCCGCCTGGGTGGCTTGGGCTGCAAGAATTTGCGCCCTCAATTGTTGCACATCATTAACAAATTGTCTCTATTCCTCCGGTGTCATGTTCTGAAGTTGGGCTTCCGGGTTTGCTTCCATCTCAAAATTCAGTCTTTTTCCCTTTCTTCTGTTGTACCCGCAGGCTGCTTCTATCTCTTGTATAAAAGGCTCGAGTGTTTTCCCTTTGTTTTGCATGTTCATGCAACTACACAGAAAACATGGAAGAATCAGGTTGTCCCGGCCGTGGCAGATGTTGTCTCGACCGGGATGGAAAATTCGTCTCGACCGTGGTGGGACTCACCTCGGCTGAAACAGACACAAACACCAACACACACGCACGCTAAGAAGAAACAGAACAGACTACAAAAACAAAGAAAAACAACACTAAACTCAAAAATTAATAAAAATTAAGAAAATACAACCCAATCCAGAAGTTCTTCAAATAATCTATTAATAACTCGCCGTCTGACTATCCCCGGCAATGGCGCCAATTTGAACTATGCAAAAACCTGCATACAGATTATAGCATAGGACAAATAAATTTATAGACAACCCAAGGGTTGGTCGATCCCACAGAGATAGTGCAACGAGGGAGAATAATGTACTGAATATAGTTTTCAGAACTTTTGTTTGGGTGAATCAAACTTTGAAGGGGTTTTTGGTTTTTTCAAGACAATTAATTAAAGAGAGAAAATTCAAATATTCAAAAGCACAAATTCTAGAGAAATCTACCAATCTGGTCAACATGCAAGAAACAAAAATTCAAACCCAGAAAAGATATTTTGGTGGAAAATCTATTACTGTGGAATTAATTCCTTGGTCAGACAATTAAATCCTAAATTATTAACTAGTGGTTATCTCCTCTCGGTCTCAAACACACAAAGTTAATTAATTTAAATAAAGATTAGATTTTTCCTACGATTGAATTCTTCTTGGTCGAACAGATAATCAAAAGTATTAAATCCTAACTTCCTATGACTAACCT
This sequence comes from Plectranthus barbatus, assembly GCA_026898455.1. Classification (NCBI taxonomy): domain Eukaryota; kingdom Viridiplantae; phylum Streptophyta; class Magnoliopsida; order Lamiales; family Lamiaceae; genus Plectranthus; species Plectranthus barbatus. The sequence goes on along the minus strand of JAPKLW010000121.1, from coordinate 307,099 downwards.
TCACCTCTCGGTCCTTCGATTAATAACTGTAACCTACCTCAATCTTCATCTCTCGATCCTTCAATGAGAATAGACTTTAAACAAAACATAGGATTTGAACCAGTTAAAAAGGGTTTGAATTATTGAATCAAAGCATGCATCACAGATGGAGAAACCCTAGAACCTATTTGGGGTTCTAGCCTAACATATTAAAGAAAAACATTGCAGGGAAAATTAAAGATTGCATTAAAAACAATAAAGGTTCAACAAAAACGAAAGAGGAATTCTAAAAAACTTAAAATGAAAACAGAAAATTAAAGTAAAAATTATCAACTGAAAAAAAGAACTAAAAAAGGGACCCTAATTCTGAGCTATTCAAGAGTTTATATAGTAGTAGGGTTGAGGCCTTGGATGGTAGGAATTTCCTTCTTGAATTGATGGCTTCAAAAGGAATGATTTTCTTGGTTGAAACTTCCCTTTTGGGGTCTTCATTGCTTCCAAATTGATATGTAACTTGAATCCTAAGCAATTCTCGCCCAAAATATGTGAAAAACTCCAAGAATTTTGCCAATATAATTCACCCCGGTCGAGATGAACATTGCCCCGGCCGAGATGGATTTGCCCCGGTCGAGATGGCCTTCAACTCGGTCGAAACAGAGACCAATTTTGCCACTTTCGACCCTTCTACGCAGTCTCAAGGTTTTGGCCATAACTTTCACTCCCGAACTCCGATTGACCCGATTCCAGTTGCATTGGAAAGCTAACTCAACGATATTTCAAATGACATGCTCCATTAGCTCAGATTCTATCGATGGAAGAAGTCATGGCTGTTTCTTTGAAAATTTGCTGCTTTCGGTATGGGTTTCCATTAGATTTGGCCTAAAACGAGCTTATCACGCATCACACAGTTTTCAATTGTATCTTGAAACTTTCAACACTTGTCTGAAAGTGTTGAAGAGTGTAACTGTTAATTGTTCATAACTGTGAAACTGGTAATCAAAACTGCTGGCTAACACAAATTGTCGCTTTTAAAACTGTCAGATAAAAACTAAGTTAAAATTGAAACTGAACAGCTTGCGTTTTAGAGTGCAATTAACTTCTTAATACTTCCGTTGCACATCATGCGTACTCTGATCTGGCACCAACAAGTGGTATCAGAGCAGGTCGGTCTTTTTGGACTGTCCTATTTTGAGTCGCTTAAGACCAGATCCGAACTTCCTTGCACTCTTAATTGTTTGTTAAGTGTGATTAGCGAGCAGGTTATCTCAAGATAATATTGAGCTATCCAAGCCTTTCCAAGTACAACCCGGAGAAGTTCCAAGTATGGAGGAAGAGGTGTCTCATTCAAGTGAGAGCTCAGCATCCAGAGATGGATGATGTTTTAAAGAACGGACCTCTGAAGATCTAAAAGATGAGTATTCCGATTGGACCACCACAAAATGACCAAGGTGGTGCCCATATGGTAGACAAGCCACAGGAGGAATGGACACTTAAAGACAGGAAATGACATCAGCTGGATCCCATCGCTCAAGAAATGATTATGCAATCTCTCCCAGAATCTCTTATGGATGAAGTCATACAGAACAACAGCACTAAAGAGTTATGGGATTGGATCAACGAGCTTACCAGAGAAATAGAAGTAATGAGACACAACAAGAAACAAATATGTGTTGAAAAATATGAATCCTTCCAGATGTTTCCTGGTGAAACAATCGAATCGATGGAATCAAGGTTCAACGCCATCCTCAGCAAAATGAAAAATCTTGGAAGAATGGAATAAGTGGCTGACATAAACGCAAAAATTCTTTCAAGACTGCCGAAGGAAGACTTGTTGTAATAACCACAAGTTTGAAGACCACGAATCTCTAAAAAAAAGACAATCAAAGAGTTGTTCGCCGAACTCCAAGCCCATGAATGGGATATTCAGATGGTGAACAGGAATGAAGCTATTAGAACACCAAATTCAGCAGCTAATGGTGACGCATCATTCTTCGTTAAGAGAGACTTCCAAAGGCAACAAAAAAGACCAGTTCACTTTGAGAAAACTGTCTATCAATCCTCACCAGCGAAGGATGCCTCCAATTCAGTTCAAAACAAGGAAACTGAACTATCAGTCACCAAATTGGAGGAACAAATGAGGATCCTGGACGTACTTCTCGAGAAGGCAAAAGGAAAAGAAAAAGAAGCTCAGTCTAGTGAGCAAAGGTTCACAAAGAGAGAGCCACGCACATGCTACGAATACAACTCTCCAGATCATCTGAAGTACGAATGCCCTCTAGTTTCTCAAGAGAAGAGCGACAGACTGAAAAGGTATTCAAAATGAGAGCATCCAAAGTTGTTGCCCGAGCAATGCTCACAAGAACTGAAGTGCTAGACGTACCCGACCATGATGATGGCTACTATACATCTGAGGATGAAAATGATGAGGAACCATTCCTTGCCTTCATGGCAACCATTGATGGAGATGTTACTGATGGAGAAGACATCATTTCAAATCTCGAAATAGTGGTAACAACTAATCTTCCCTCATCTAGTGTATCTACATGTTTCGAAGTTAATTCTGAACCCTGCGTTTCGCTTGAAAATATTGTAAAAGAATATGAAAATTTTCATGAGATTAAAGATACATTAATTAGTGAAAATGCCTCACAGAAATCAGAAATTTCAGTTTTGAACGATGAAGTCAAAAGAACGAGGTCACTCAATGATGAATTGAAATATCTAAAAGAAAAACATTTTAAACTTCTTAAAGATTTCGAAAATGTTTCAAAAGAGTGTGATTCTTTAAAAGTGCGTGAGCCTATTAAGTGTGACTGTTCATTTAAAAAGAGCTCAAGAAAATTGAAAGAGATTTTGAATGCTCAAAGTCCATCATTCGATAAATTCGGACTTGGATTTATGGAGTGTATTAATGAAAAGGAAGTTTTAAGCAATCATGCATCCATTTCAGGAACTGAGAAAACTTACTTAGGTTTTGTTAAGGCAAAACTCAGTTCAGACACTATGTTGGAGAAAGGAAAGGTCAATTCCAAAAAGCCAGTTAAGCAAAATATCAAGACCAAATGTTGGTCGAAAACTGACCTGAAACTAGCACCTCGACAGAGAGCTAACACAGTTCGTAAACTGTATAAGCAAATTGTCGAGAGGAAAACTGACGTTCCCTCTAAACTATCGAGAGGAATCCAATTTTACCAACAAGAACTACTAAGCAACATGTAAATGTTACAAGGAAGTCAGCTCGACAACCAGAAAATAATCCGAGAAGTTCTGATAGAACTCAGGTTCATTATAACAAATATCCGAATAGGAGGAACACCTATTCGATGCCAAAGTCGAGACAATTTTACGCACAAATGACTGTGATGGCTATTTACCCGAGTACAAGTTCTCGAGACTTCTTCCAGAACCATCATTTTAGGAAGAGATCACACACCACAACCTCTCACAACATGCATTTAAATAGCACATATTATTTTAGAAGAAAGGTTGATCAATCACCAAAGAGTGATTTAGTTTCACGAACTGTAAGAGTGAAGCAGGTGTGGATACCAAAAGGTTGGATCCACATGACTGACTTTGCAGGACCCGAAAGGATACGGGGACCTAAATAAATATTCTGTCTTGCAGGGACCGAGTTCTCAGGAGAAGGCAAAGTCATGAATATTAGACAGTGGATACCCGACTCACATGACAGGAGAAAAGAATATTGTCAAGAATAGTGTGATGTACGAATGAGCATCGGTCACTTTTGGGAACAAGGCCAATGGACAAGTAATTGGAAAAGATGCGTAGAGCACAATGGAATCATTATTCAGAACGTGTCCTTGCTCACAAATCTGAAGCACAATCTTCTAAGTATAAGCCAACTGAGTGACAATGGTTATATAGTCAGTTTTGAAGAATCAGAATGCCACATCATAGACAAGGTGACTCACAAGACCATAATCAGAGGAATCAGAAGAGGAGGTCTTTATATTGTTGATAAGTCCAGTAGAGAAAAGGGAACCTACCTCCTTGTGCACAGTTCCTCAGAAGGTGTTAACTGGTTGTGGCACAAAAGACTAAGTCATCTGAACTTTAACTCGATCAGACATCTGGTGAAGCATAATTTAGTTGAAGGATTGCCACAGAAGAAGTTCCAGAAAGAAGGAGTCTGTAAAGCTTGTCAGCTCGGGAAACAGACAAGAGCCTCTTTCAAGAATAGGCCAGTTACAGCATGCACGGAACGGATCTTGAAACTGCTTCACATGGATTTGTTTAGTCCAGTTACACCACCCACAATTGGAAAATAAGATATACATTTGTGGTTGTTGATGACTACTCAAGATATACGTGGGAGGTGCTGCTCAAATCTAAAGACGAAGTCAAAATTCAGCTACGTGAACGGATTACCCGTCTTTAGAATAACAAAGGAGTGACAGTTAATAGGATAAGGTTCGATATGGGACAGAGTTTTGTAATGGACCTCTTATGGACTTCTGCGTTGAAATTGGGATCGGGCATGAGAATTCTACTCTAAGAACTCCTCAACAAAATGGTCTTGCTAATCGAAGGTACAGAACACTCAAAGAAGCAGTAAGAACCATGATGGCCGAGACCGTCCTTGGAAAAAGATTTTGGGGAGAAGCCTGAATGACAACTTGCTACACGCAGAATAGAGGTGCATTCAACACGCAGCTGCACAAGACTCCCTACGAGATCTACAATGGTCGTACGCCTTTTATAGTTCATCTTCGTGTTTTGAGTTCTCCATGTTATATTCACAATAATGGGAAGTCTAAATTGAATACTTTCAGCCCTAAGGCTGATGAAGGAGTGTTCCTTGGGTATGGACATCCTTCATATAAGGGATATAGGGTATTCAATAAGACAACCCAGCTTGTGGCAATAATATGTCATGTTGTTTTTTATGAAGCTACTCTACTACGCAGGACACTTCAAGTACTGGGTCTGGAAAATCATGAGATCAAGGATGTCAATGAGGAAACTAGAAATGATCTTGATCTTAATCAAACAGTTCATCTGACTAGATCTCTGAATGATATCTCTGAGACTCCAGTCGCCTCGGCTGAACCCGAAGCAATCGAGAGGGCTAATGATGCCAATGTCATTGCTGAGGCCTTAAAGTTCATTAATATTGAAGAATCAAGTGAAAAGAAGCCCCATGAGATTAATGCAATGGTTTTGGAAGCGGAGCAAGCTGATGCCAAGGAAATCAACCTTGAGGCCACTAGGGAAGCAGACTGAACTGACGAGCCAACTGCAATTCAGAATCCAAATGCTGATCAGAATGTTGTACCAGAACAGCATCATTTCCACCTTCCGATCCTTCAACACCCTTTTGGGGAAAAGAAAACACAACACTTTTTTCCTTCTCATTGAAGAGTTAGCTACCCATTCTTCAAATCAAATAATGCATCAACTATGTGTAAGAATGGTCGCCCAAAAATTAGGTGGATTCCCCTTGATTTTTCATATCAACAACTAAGAAATCTCCCGTGAAGGTGAAGTTCAACACTTCCACATTGAAATCCTATACAACTCCTCTTGGACAAAAAATTGCATGGTTAGCCATTTGGAGTACATGATTTGTTGGCATCAACTCACCAATATTCAACTCCTTGAACAAGACCCATGACATGATATTGACACTAGCCCCAGAATCACACAAGGCTTTGTAAACAATTGTGCCCCCAATCTTACAACCGATCACAAAACTCCCCGGGTCATTCTTTTTGTTTGCTATCTTCCTTAGTCCTCTTGCCTCACCTCTTTCACTAGAATCATCTCCCATCGACTCATCTTCATGCAAACCACTCACCGGTTTCAACTCATCATCCATCAATTTATCGTACAACGGCACACGTTGGATTTTCCTCCGGAAGTGGCATTTGGATGTCACCTTTCTTAACATAGTCAAAAATTTTGACTTCTTCCGCTTAAGTCACACTCTTCTTCACCACTTCTCCTTCAACTTTCTCATTCAATTTAACTATCAAAACTTCTTGCTCATCGTTCAACTCCACTTTCTCCACTTTAGGAGTCATGACTAGGATCTTATCCACATCTCCTTGCTCTTCCTCAACCAACTCTTCTTCTAGGTAGTTTTTTTATCACTCAGAAACTTACCGGCTTGATGCTTCCCACACAATTGCTTGGCTATTGAAAAGATTTGGATTTGGATCTCCACAAGTGATATGTGCGTAAAATGACCTATATTTCGATGTTTGTGCATGCATGTTTGCGTTCATTTTACTCCCATATCATATGATTTTTGATTGTTTTCGTTGTGTTTTCGTGTTCTGTGTGATTTGGAGAGTGTGGGATAGGTTTGGAGCATAATTCATCATTTTGGGCTGAGTTTTGGTGGAAAATCGACCGTTTTGGGTTGCAAAGGATGTTAGGATCGACTGGGATGAGCAAGAGAGCTGCAGGATGGATTTTAGAGAGCAGGATCGACCGATCTGGCAATTCAGAGAAGAATTTTGACCGATCCAAACCTAGCTCGACCGATCTGGTCTGTTTAGAGGTGATGCTTGACCGATCCTGTAGAGATCAACCGATCTGGTCTATTCAGAGGGAGATTTCGGTCGATCCAGTTCCAGCTCGATAGATCCAGAGCGTGCTGCCTTGGCAGTTTTTCATTTTCAAAGCATTACGGGTGATCTGGTCTCGCAAGGGGCGATCCAGGGCTCTGCCAACTTATTATAAAAAGGGGGAAACTCGCATTTTTGGGGGATTATTCAGACTTTTGGCACTTTAGACATTTTTTGGCAAAATCTTCGTAGTTTCTCTCTTCAATTTCATAGTCCATCACTACCAATCCTAATTCAAGGTATCCTAGAGCTAATCTACCTTAGTTAGGTGAAGAATTGAAGATTTTGAGGGTAGATCAAGACCAAACAAATCCAATAGGGAAGAAATCTTTTTCTACTTGTCAATTGTAATGGATCTATTTCAATTTAACTTTGTATTGCTACAATTGAGAGGTATGTTGTTCGAATTCTACTTGGATGTTGATTTGAACAAGGATGTATGAAGATTAGGTTTGATTGTTTTTTTTGTTTACCTCCTTCTTTATGATTGAAGCATGTTAGATCTTGTTCCTATTCATCTAGATGTAGGTAAGAGCCAATCTAGGTGATAATCGACACAATTATTGCAGCCAATACGCGGATAGGTGTGTCGTGAATAGCATGTCGTCATATGTATCTCGATCCAATCCATGTGCAGAGGAAGTGCATAGGTCTAGAATTCACGAGCTTTTTGGAGTGAGTTAGGGATCAATAATGTAACTGTTTGAGGTTTCTAATTTTATCCACGATCGATTCACCGGTACAAAAGGGATTGGCTAGAAAAGAGTGAATTGATCATCCTTCTAGGGATTAAAATGTGTTTGCATCGATGATTAACCTAATTGGATTACATCTACGTTTATTTCAACATCCTATCTCTCTCATTTGAGTGTTTGTTTGGCTTGTTCTACCAAAGTGTTGAGGAAATTGATAGATTGTCTTGAGAATTCAATATGATGAATGTTAGTTTGATTTGGTGTTTAGAATTAGTTGTTAGCTTAGTTTAAATTGAATGCCTAGATTGATAAAAATCATTCGACAACTTTGTATTGCCTAGCTATTGGACTTTGCCGTAGTATCCCGGTAATCTAGCAGGCGAAGGGAAGGACCTGGATTGATAAATAAACCTAGAGTGTACATTGAGAATTCGAGTGAGTTTTTATTGTGCATCAAGTTTTTGGCGCCGTTGTCGGGGACTTCATTTAGTAGGTTGCAAGATATTGGGGGAAAAGTTAAGCTTGTATGCTAGGTGTTTGATTTTATTTTTATTTTTTGTGTGATTAAATACTTTGTTTAATATTGTTTTTGTTTGTTGGTTGATTGGAGCTTGTGGATTCTTGTAGGTGGTGTAGTTCACAAGGTCCAAAGCTCGGTTGTTCAAAGTGGAAGCTGAAATGGAGAGTCAAAGAGGAGTTAATGCAGAGAGGATTGATGAGCTTGAAAGGCAATTAGAGGTGATGAGAGCCAAAATCATGGAAAGACAAAGACCACAAAGGCCACTCCGGACGGTATTTGAGAATATGAGGGAAAGTAGCTATCAATTGAAAGATGTTAGAACAAAAAAGGAAGAACACTATCCGGAGGAGGTGAATTTTGTAAATGGAAGGTGGGGGAACGATCATCGGAACTCTCAAGATGAGTATGGTGAGATGTATACGAATCATTTTCATTATTCTTCGCCTACATATCACTACAATGGTTGGAATCAATTAGTGGGGAATGGAAATGCCAATTATGAAAGTTGGAAGGCTCCTATAAGAGGAAAAAGGGTTGATAAGGTGCTTATGAACAACGAAGGAGAAAAGAAGTTTTAAAAATGCAAGGAGATATTTGAAGATATTCAAGCACAACTCTCAACCATTGCTAAACATTTAAGTGAAAGAGAGCAAGAAAAGATAGAGAATGTGAAGGAAGAAGAAATAGTGGAGGTCCAAGAAGATGAACCAGAGAAGGAAAGAAAGATGCTACTTCAAGAAGATGAGGTAAATGAAGACACTAAGGAGCCGGTGCAAATCTTGGAATACATGGAGAAGGGTGAGAGTGAGATGCCTTCACCGGAAGAAATGTGTTTGTTGGAAGATGAGAGATTGATAACAAACAAGGAATGTGATGGAAGGTTTGATGAGCCAATGGAGGAAGAGCTAAAAAGTGACTAGCTATTGTTGTCGCGGTAGTTGAGAAAGATCTTATCATTCACCCGGTACAAAAGTTGGATGAACGGATTGATGAGTTTCTTGTAGTGGTGATTCATTTGGATGATGGATCAGAGATAAAATCAACAAAAGAAGCATCACCTTTGCCATTCATGATTTTTGAGACATTCACACCTCCTTGGAAGGATGAGAGAGGCATAAGGAAAAACATGGTGAACAAGTTGCTTCCAAGTAAGAACCGCTTAAGAGAGAAAGGTATCTTAAAAGTCCATAAGATTTTTGACAATGGATAATGTGGTAAGGTTGTCGAGCTACCGACGTTAACCAAAGCGCTTGTTGGGAGGCAACCCAACCAATTTTCTTTCTTTTGTTTAATTGCTTTTAGTTGTTTTGATTTTAGAATAAATGTTTAGTTTGTTTGGTTTGTGTTTGTTAGGAGGAACTACAAGATCGAGAGGAGTGATGATGCACTGTCCACCGTTTTGCAAACTTAGTTTAACTTAACTAAGTTTGGGGGGATGTGCCGGTAGCCGGTGCCTTGGTTTATTCTTCTCCTCTCCTACCTCCTTTATCTTTCATTTAGTTTGTTTTGTTGGATAATTTCTTCCTTTGTTGGATTTGATTCGGTTGGGTTGTACTAATATTGATATTTTCTACCTTGGATTTGGTTGTGGATGAATGGTTTATGATTTGATTTGGTTATGTATGGAATTATTGATGAGTTGGCATGAATTTATACGTCATATCTTGATTGGTTTGTGGATGTTGATGAATGGAATGGTTTGAATGGTGGTGCTAGTGGAGTAATGTCTTATGTATCTTGATGATTGGTTTGTGGTATGATTGGTGGAAATGAGATCTTAATGGTATGAATTATGCTCAAATTTGGGGGTGTTTGTGTTTATGTTGAGTAGGTACCATAAGGCATTGGAGAAGCGGTTCGATCGTGGATATCGATGGGTAACGCATTATATCGTTTTCCTTGCCATTTAGTTTGTGATTGCATGTTAGTTAATTGTTTTAGGTTGTGTGATTGTGTGTGTGTGTGATTAACCCAAACGAGGCTTGTGATTTACTCATGAGTTACTTGTGGAGTTTGAAGTTTACCTTAACCAATGATAGGGCAGAATCTTTGATGTCGAAGCATACTTAGGTTAAGCTTTTGAATTGCCGAGTTTTGTGTGTGGTTAATGTTTACGACTTAACAAAAAACCATGAGAATCGAGCCATGATATTGTCATATTTTTGGTTGTGAGAGGCGAGTTGGAAAGTGAGAAATGTAGGACTTGCATTTGTTCTCAATCTATTAGCATTAGTATGTGACTAGAAAATGATATTAGGTCATCGGTTCCTAGACCTACCTTACACTTCGTGATTTTAAGGTGTTACTTTGATCATTTGCTTGTCTTTCATATCTTTGACCCCCGTGATTGAGCTTTATTGGAGAATCTTATTTGATATTATTAGGACAAAGTTTGGGGGATGAGAGTTTGAGGGTGAATAAGGTGTTGTGAGATTGGGATGGGAATTGTGTCATGGTTGTTGGTTGAATCCCAATGAATGAGGCTAGATCAAGATAAGTGAAAGTTGGAAATAAAAAGAGGAAAAGGTGCAAAGTCATAAAAATGAGCACTTACAAAAAAAATTGTATTGTTACGGAAAAGAAGAAAAACAGAAAAAAGAAGAAGTGTTGAGAAAGAAAAAAAAGAAGGAAAATGAGAAGGAAAGAATAAGCCTCGGGATTAGTGATTTGAAGTTGATCATTGGGGGGTTCTTGAGAAATTGAGTTTAACTACTTTGGCCTAAAACCTCCTACCTTTTAGTTAACTACGTTATAACCAAAGCAAAGACCTTCTTGATTCTAGGAGCTAGCTCATTGTAGTATAGTGGTGAGAATGGATGCAAGCTTATGGAAATCGAGCTTGAAAACTCGTGCTTGAGTGAATTGTCCCTATACACATGAGGGAGTGCATTTCATTGCTTTTATCTAATTTTGTTGAGTGGTATGAGTCTTTAGCATTAACTGTGTCACAAAGTTAGGTGATAATCTCATTTGACTAGGGCATGCTAAGACGGATAAGATGAGTTATGTGGTATTGCACAAGGTAGAATGATTGTTTTACTTTGTTTTGATTGAGGACAATCAAAGGTTCAAGTTTGGGGGATTATGATATGTACGTAAAATGACCTATATTTCGATGTTTGTGCATGCATGTTTGCGTTCATTTTACTCCCATATCATATGCTTTTTGGTTCTTTTCATTGTGTTTTGGTGTTCTGTGTGATTTGGAGTGTGTAGGATAGGTTTGGAGTATAATTCATCATTTTGGGTTGAGTTTTGGTGGAAAATCGACTGTTCCGGGTTGTAAAGGATGTTAGGATCGACTGGGATGAGAAGAAGAGCAGCAAGATGGATTTTGAGAGCAGGATCGACCGATCTAGCAGTTCAGAGGAGAATTTCGACCGATCCAAACCGAGCTTGATCGATCTGGTCTGTTCAGAGATGATGCTCGACCGATCTTGTCTGTTCAGAGGGAGATTTCGGTTGATCCAGTTCCAGCTCGACCGATCCAGAACGTGCTGCCTTGGCAGTTTTTCATTTTCAAAGCATTACCGGCAATCCGGTCTCGCACGGGGCGATCCGAGGCTCTGCCAACTTATTATAAAAAGGGAGAAACTCGCATGTTTGGGGGATTATTCAGACTTTTGGCACTTTAGACATTTTTCGGCAAAATCTTCATAGTTTCTCTCTTCAATTTCATACTCCATCACTACCTATCCTAATTCAAGGTATCCTAGAGCTAATCTACCTTACCTTGGTGAAGAATTGAAGATTTCGAGGGAAGATCAAGACCAAAAAAATCCAATTGGGGAAGAAATCCTTTTCTACTTGTCAATTGTAATTGATCTATTTCAATTTAACTTTCTATTGCTACAATTGAGAGGTATGTTGTTCTAATTCTATTTGGATGTTGATTTGAACAAGGATGTATGAAGATTAGGTTTGATTATTGTTTGTTTACCTCCCTCTTGGTGATTGAAGCATGCTAGATCTTGTTCATATTCATCTAGATGTAGGTAAGAGCCAATATAGGTGATAATTGACACAATTATTGCCGCCAATAAACGAATAGGCGTGTCGTGAATAGCATCTTCATATGTATCTCGATACAATCCATGTGCGGATGAAGTGCATACGTCTAGAATTCACGAGCTATTTGGAGTAGTTAGGGATCGATAACGTAATTGTTTGAGGTTTCTAATTTCATCCACAATCGGTTCAACAGTACAAAGGGGATTGGCTAGAAAAGAGTGAATTGATCATCCTTCTAGGGATTAAAATGTGTTTGCATCGATGATTAACCTAATTGGATTACATCTACGTTTATTTCAACATCCTATCTCTCTCTTTAAAGTGTTTGTTTGGCTTGTTCTACCAAAGTGTTGAGTAAATTGATTTATTGTCTTCAGAATTCAATATGATGAATGTTAGTTTGATTTGGTGTTAAGCATTAGTTGTTAGCTCAGTTTAAATTGAATTCTTAGATTGATAAAAATCATTCATCGACTTTGTATTGCCTAGCTATTGGACTTCACCGTAGTATCCCGGTAATCTAGCAGGCGAAGGGAAGAAGGATCTGGATTGATAAATAAACCTTGAGTGTGCATTGAGAATTCGAGTGAGTTTTTATTGTGCATCAGCAACCATACCATCATATTTCTCAAATCTCTTATCAAGCTCCTCATTCGGATTTCTTCTTGCTTCATGATGCTCATTCCGACTACTACTACCTCCCATATATCCTCCTTGAGAACTAACCCCAACATTCTCCAATTGCATAGACGGATTCAAAGTATTATTTGGGTTAGCATAAGAGAAATTAGGATGAAAGTGGTTAGAAGGATGATAATACATGTTACCCGATGGATTGTAGGGGCCACGGTTGTTATTGAATCCCCCCATTCGTTGATTCATGAAGCTCACATTCTCTGGGTACATCTTTTCTCTTTATACCATCATAACATTATCCTTCCTTCCACTCGAGGTATTTAACAAATCCAACTTCTTTTACATCATAGCAATTTGTTCCTTCAACTCTTCATTCTCATTCCTTTCATCCACCACCTTTACCGTTTGGTAATCTTTCCTCTCCTTCGGCCATTGATAGTTGTTTTTTGCCATCTTCTCAATTTTTCTCCAAGCCTCATCCTCCTCTTGGTCAAGGAAAGCACCTCACGATGATGCATCCATCATAACCTTGGTCTCATAGTTGAGACCCCGTAGAATTGGCATATTTGTTGGCTCCTTGACAAGCCATGCCTTGGGCACCTCCAGATCAAGTCACGAAAACGATCCCAAACCTCATATAGTGGCTCATCATATCTTTGCCAAAATGAGATGATGTCGGATCTCCACTTTAAAGTAAGATGCAAAGGAAAGAACTTGAAGAGAAACTTTTCATGCAGCTCATCCCAAGCAGCTTAATTCTCCTTGTCAAGAACTTCAAACCAATGCCTCACCCCATCTCTAAGTGAAAATGAGAAAAGTCTCATTCGATTGTGGTCTTGAGGCACTTTGTTTATCTTGATTGTCTCAGTAATTTCCAAAAACTGGGAGATATGGGCGTTGGGGTCTTCCATCGGATGGCCACCATATTGATTGTGTTGGATCATTTGCACGAGTTGTGGCTTTATCTCAAAATGTGTAGCATTGACCCCCAGCCAGAATCCTCCAATGATATAATCTCCTTCGGGTTGGAAAAGATTTTGGAGAGGCCTTCTTGGCTCATTCCTTCCATTGAAGGCTGCCCTCATCTCCTTAAGGTGTCTTTGAAGTTCATCTATCCTTTACGTCTTATCTCTTCGATACTCCATCTCGAATTCAACACATTAAACTCTTTGTCGCAGCTTTTGCTCTTCCAACAACCGAGCTTTAGATCTCGTGATCATAAACCACCAAGAAGAATCCAAAAGCTCCAATCAAACGAAAAACAAAAATTCAAATTAAACAAGCAATTAAACAAACACTTAGACTACGAGCAATTACAATTCACTAATATCTAGAAACCTAATCAATTAAGTCCCCGGCAACGGCGCTAAAACTTGATGCATTAGAAATTCAATCACTTAAACTCCTAGTGTATACAAGAATAAAAATATGTCAAATCCGAGACCTTCTTCATTTGCCTGCTAGAATACTAGTTTGTGTTGTGTTGCTATTATATCTAAGCAAATTCTATTGTTTAGCTTGAGTATTGACAAGTACAATCTACTCCTATCTATCTAACTAGAACAAAACATGAATTTAAAACTAGCACACATCATCATCATCAATCTCTCAAGCACAATCTCAATCAACCCAACAATAATAAGATCAAGCACAGTCTGTTGGGTTACATGCGTTGACTTTGCAGACTTCCTCTCAGCAGATACTCCTTTTAGTCTCTGTTGATTGATCAGTAGGGGATTCTTAGCTTGCCAACATTCTAGCTGAGCAACGTTTGCTGATCTAGGATCGTCCGCTTTGTCTTTCCTAGCATTCTGCTAAACTTTCCAGGTTGCTGGAACAAAGATTATTTTCTTTGATTTCTGAGAATCAGCATTGGTGGATTCACCTTTTTCAAAACCAATTCCAGCAAAATCATTTATACTCCTTCGAGCATCTAAGACTTCATTTAAATCTCTTGTGCTTTTTGAAAAATCTACATTGACAAGATTTTTGCACAGAGTTTTTGCCTTTTAAAACTTCATTCACCTATTTTAAACTATTAAGATTTTCACTGAGTGAGGAGAATTCGCTTTGAGTTTTAAGAGTTCCTCGTCTGCTGACCTAGATTTTTCAACCTCACTAGTTAAAATGGAAAGCTGAGATTTCGGCGAGGAGTTTTCTTTTACTAAAACATCTTTTAAAGCATGAAATTTTGAAAATTCTTTTAACAGAAGTTCTACAGTTATATCTCCTGAGTCAGAAAAACTTAACTCAGCAGTATCATGCAAATATTCTGAAGTAGAAGCAGCAGACATACTACAATTAGCTACCTGATTTCTCGTGACAGCTAGAGCAGATTCTGCTACCTGTTCTTCATCAGTGTCAGCATCTTCATTTATATTGTCCATAAATACTATGAGAACATCCTCTTCATCTTCTGAAGAATAACTTTTATCATCGTGATTTGGAATATCTGGTATCTCTGTCCTGGTCAGCAGAGCTTTGGTGACGGCCTTCGACACGCGCTTCTCGAAGATCTTCCTTAACTACTCTCTTTCATCAGGATTTATTCGAGGGCACTCGAACTTTAGGTGGTCAGGAGAGTTGCATTCATAGCACGTCCTTGACGTCTTCTTGGCTGTCCGTTCTCTTCTGGCTGACTCTGTTGTGGTTCCTCTTTCTTGCCTTTAGCCTTCAGCAATAGTTTCTGCAGTCTTTTCATATGCTCCTCCAGCTCGCTGATGGAACATTCCATTTCTTTAGGTTGAGATCAACTTGTTGATGTGGTCTCTTTTGTTGGGCTGGGTTGAGCTGGACGATCTGAGTGGAATGGTTTCTTGGTTTTCCACTTTTTGTGCGTCTCTCTTCATAAAATTTGCTGCATCCTTGGGATGATCTTCAATAGATATTGCAGCTCGTACGTCTTCATTCTTGTTGATCAGCATGATATCCCATTCATGTGCCTGAAGCTTTGCAAATATATCTTTTGTGTTCATGCTCGGTAGATCTTTTTCTTTGAGGCTCGTCACTTTGACAAACCAATCGTCTTTTGGCATCTTTGACAATACCTTTGAGTTCATGTCAGGATGTTCGTATGTTCTTCCCAACTCCTTTAACTCGGCTATAATTGAGTTAAATCTAACATCTATATCCTTTATTGTTTCTCCTGGACGCATCTGGAATGACTCATATTTGTCCACGCACTATTGGAGATTGTTCCTCTTCATCTATGCTATCTCTTGACTCAGGGTGCCAAGAAAGTCCCATATTTCTTTGGCATTTTTGTACTCCAGGGCTTCAGTTATCAGAGGTTCTGATAGAGAGTTTAATATTATCTCCATAGCCATGAAATCCAGTTAAACGCGAACCCGGTCGTCTGGAGTCCACTCCTCATATGGCTTATCAACCATTTCTTCTGTTCCTTGTAAATTGTCGCCGAGTCGAGAGTTCACCTTTTGAATTTTGATTGGTCCTTGTTCGATTACTTGCCCCATCTCTGGATTAATATTGTTCAAGGTGATCAGCGACCTCTTTTTCCATGTGTTGTAGGTTTTTGGAGAAAACCTTCCCAACTTTGCGTTTTTCTCCATTTTCTTAAACATGAGCTTAACACAAAAAAAAAAAACACAAGAAATATGCAAGGAAAGCAGCTAGTCTATAAAGACCAACCGCTCTGATACCACTTTTTGGTCCCCAATCAGAGTGTTTATAGTTCCAGCGGAATATTAATAAGGTCTTTCAATTATCTTGTTGAGGTCACGACTCAGCAAGTGTTTATAAAATGTTTTTAAGCTTGAATATTTGTTAAATTTACTTCAAGTTATGCTACAACTCTTGATGTGTTGAGTTTCAAATAAACAATAAATAACGAAGTAAAAGCAAAAAATGGACACGGAGTTTATAGAGGTTCGAACAACTGTTCTACGTCCTCTCTTCAGTCCACTTGACTGAAAATTCACTAAGATTGATAACAAGGTCACGCTTGATCTCTAACTCTTAACAGCTCCTCTGTCTGGTCACTGCGCATCTTCAAGCACCTCGGTCTTCAATCTTCACCTTGATACTCCTTAGAGTGAGGACACACCTCCCTTCTCCTAGGACGTCGAACTGGGAATTTTATAGTTCATCTCGGAACCTTTTTCTTGTGGCAAAGCCCGTGATAATCAAACATGTAGATCAAGGTGATTGCTCGATTCTTTCTAGGATAGAATGAATCCCAAATATAACCATAGAAGAGAACTTCAAAGGTCTCGAGCAGAACACGGAAGCTTTTACAAAGCCTCAATCAATGGATGATCGAATTTAAATTCGACAAATGAGATCTTGTGTAGACTTATGAATTTTGAAATTCTCAAACTTTTTTTCTCTTCGCGAAATCTACTATTTATAGGTGAAGATTAAAACGTTCCATTTGAATATTGTCTGTTAGACACTGGATGTCTGCTCGCCAATCTCCATTCTTCTTTTTCTGAGAAGTGCAAAGACTCTTCAGATCTCCTTCGTCTCTGATTGGAGTTCTCCTCATTTTAGCCGGCTTTGTCAGAACGGATCTATGAGTTTAAACTCTGGAAACCTTCTGTTTGTCTGTTGATTATCCTTCCTTTTGATTCGATGAGTTTCCATGTGATTTAGGATTCTTCTGTTTCACGACTCCGTATTTATTGTTGATTGCTATCATGCGTTTGTTGGGCAGTTGGTCGTCTGCTGATATCTCAGTGATCCTGCTGAGATAACAAGCTTGCTTTACTCCTTCAGCATTACGTTGAGTGTTTCCAGCAATCTTCATACGTTTTATTGCCTTTCCAATGTTTGCTAGCTTCTTTATCAATCTTCATATTTGTTGACTTCTTTAGCAATATCTTCTTGTTTGCTTGAGTCTTCCAGCATTCTTCTTTAGCTTTGTTGATTTCTTTAGCAAACTTCAATGATTTCTTCTAGTTCTATTAGAAATCGAATATAATTATCCTATACAAGACTTTTACAATTTTGACACGATTCTAAGTTCCTAGAAACTAGATAAACTAAGCTTTGATGCACCAAAACTACAATACATACAATTGAAATGGAGGGGATTATAATATTTCTAACAATATTCCTAACAAAGGGTCCGAAATTGAAGAATCTAATTAAGTTATCTATACTTAATTAAATAATTGAAATTGTGTTTTATGAGGGATAAATATGTATCAAGATATCATTAAAGATAAGAGAAGATTTTATTTTTCTTGATATATCTTGAGAAGATTAGATATTTATTTGATTTGATTTGATCTTCTCCCTATGAATAGGGATTCATATTTTTCATTGTAATTCAGTTTTCAGTTTTCAATTTTCAGTTAATAAAAATTGTGAGTTTATTTCACCAATTCCGAAAGCTCTTGAGTTTTTGTGGAGTACCTTAAAATTCAATATTGGCTTATCAACCGGACTTACACATCCAATTGTGGTGTCTTCGCCAGTTTTATGTCGTTAATTCTACAGCTTCTTTATGGCGTATATGAGATTTGTCTAGAATACATCATTTGAAAGATCGAGTTCAGGTTCCTGAACTTCAATCCTATCGTTCGTTTCCATTCAAGTTTTGTTTGAGTAAGTTTCGCATCGTGTCAACTCTTATTCCTGGGCTACAATCGTTACTCATCCACAAGGATCGTATCACAAAATGTCTCAAACCTGTCGTTTTATGCTTAATTTTGTCCTTACATACATCAAACACTAAAAATACCCAAAAGTAACATCAATTCTATCTAAAACATATGATATGTTGGTGAAATACATATGAAATGATCACAATATAGCCTACAAAAATTATACATTTCACACACATATCATTATGTTAAAGTCCTACACGGTGAATATAATTCAAGCATAAATGATAAAGGTTGAGTAGTAATATCTAGGAATAAAAGATGTTAACTAATATTGGAGCTAGTCAGGAGCTCAAATTAATTAATGAATCACTACAACCTTAAATATGGGGATAACCCGAGTTGATGCAACTCATTTCTTATAACGTGGTAATAAAGGTTTAGGTCAGTAAAAATTCTCTTCAAGCATAAATTAATATTAATTTATTAATTGTATTCTGGGTTAACATGATAATTAATTAATTCATAAGTCTACTTAATTATTTGCATCTGATATCTAGTCTAGACCACAAAATACTTAGAGCTCATTAGGGTATACACCCTAATTATAAATAGCCTTCTTCAGTCTGATAAATCAGATGTTGCACAATTATCTGAAATGAATAGAGAGGTGGCAACACAACTGTTGGGAGAGATGTCGATTTCATCTGGTGAAGTTGAATCCGATAGCAGTTCCTCACCATATATCTAGAGACCAAGGGATACAGACTAGAAAATCATATCTAAAGGAAACAATTTATTCCGCAAGGTACTCCTAACTCTGATGATCTTCAATCAACTAAGATTATAGGAGCATGCCTTGGAATCTGATACTGCAAATTAAACATTGCACTTTATTTTGATTTCCATATATCGATCCGAGCTAAGATTAATGATAGCAACTTAATTCGCTGATACTTGAATCTTCGAATTTTTTTCTTTTGTCAGTTCTTAGTTTTTCCTCAAATAACTGTAAGATGTTTATCCTTTTGTCAGCTATTTTTCGAAAACGTTGATTGAACTGTGTTGACTAATCTAGATATTAGTTGTTCTTTTTATTGTCTGCATCTTTTGACACTCAGTTGTAAGTTCCTTCAAAATTTTCAGGTGGTTCTTTTTTCCTCGTAACTGTGTAGTTGATCAATTATCGAGATTTTTGAACTCGATCTTTTTTCCTTAGATTTTTTAGTCTTCAACCTAAACTACTACAATTTTTTAAAACCTATACATTATTTACAATGTAGACAAGTTGAGTTATATCTGAGTTGGCACTATACAACATGAAAATAAATGTATGATTTTCAACATATCATCATAATTAAGTAATATTCGTAACACATATTGAACTAAACAAAGGGAAAGTTATAGACACTGCATAGTCGGTATTTCATTCCATTATTTAGCTAAATCGACTATACATTCTACATATTCGGTATGTGCATTATCTAGTTTTCCAAAATTCATTACAAAGAAAACTTAATAATACTAATTTTATATATGATTCAGAGCCAAACCGTGGAATGGTAACAAGGAAAGTTGCAGAGAAAAAAGGAAGTCAAACAAATTGATATCGCCATTCAACATAAAAGCAGTCCACCCAACTCAATATCTAACAAATTAGTATGACTGCTAAGTATTAACATAAAAAGATATGAATGACAAAGACATTAACTAATTAATTAATGTTATTGACAACTTTAAATAATCTCTTATTTTCTTATAGAGTGCCAGTTACCCTTATGAACGTATTTGAACTTAATCAAATACTAGTATTTCACGTTTGCCAAGCACTATCTTATTAGATTCAGATATTGTTAAAAAGATATAATGTAATAAACCATATTTATAATTTTAGGTAATTGTTTGTTCTAGAAAAATTGAAAGAAGAAGAATACTCGAAAATAGATTAGTCACTCTTTGATTGATGTTCCAACCCCTTGTTGGTTGTTTTACACTCATATTAATAGGCAATTAGAGCTAATTACATATGTTTCCTCAAGAAATTAAGGAGCTAATTCTTCCTTTCTATAACGGATTCGACTTCCATTAATTTTGCCGTCAGATCTGTTCATTCCATGATCCTTGCATGTTATAATTGACTTTTCATAAATGAAGTATCAGGAAGATGTTCGACTGCCATTAATTGCGATTCGACCGTTACTCGGTCGATATAGTTTGAGTTAGTTTTATTAGTTTTATATGCTGGGCTTTCATCATTTGAGTTGTTTCGGACGCCTTAAAAGAAATATATATATA
>JAPKLW010000121.1:263570-286700 GCA_026898455.1 Plectranthus barbatus | reverse complement strand
CTTGGGCATAACAACAGGCCCCCAGCTTCATTGGAATAAGGATGATTGTTCTAATGAAGCTGATGCCTTGCTCAATGAACTTCCTTCTGCATTGCTCATTTGAGTTGTGAGTTCAAGGTTATTTTGCTTGATTGACTCGGAGTATTGTTTAATTGGGATGAGGACTTTGGACGATGAAGTCTAATCAAGGATGAAATCATTTGAGCGGTTCGAGCCCAATTGAGATAGTCTCGGAGCGATGCTCAATCAAGATGGAATCTTGTAGAGATTCAAGCTCAATTGAGATATTTTCGGAGCGGTGCTCAATCGAGATGGAATTTTGGAGCGATTCGAGTTCAATCGAGATATTCTCGGAGCGATGCTCAATCAAGATGGAATCTTGGAGCAATTCAAGCTCAATCGAGATATTCTCAGAGCGATGTTCGCAAAGGAAATTGCTATGTCCTTGGCATAATGATGCGATTGGGTTTCGTGATTCGTAACCGTGTCATCAATCGAACCCCCGATCTTGGACTGGTTTTTCTAGGTGGGCTATTCAAATTCTCTTTGATTCAAATCTTTGACACGGTTCGTTCAGTGGTTGGTTTATATCAAAATGACGCATGATTTCCGATGCATTACCATAAATGCATCTTAAATCCCTAATTTCAAATTCATTGAGTTATTCATCATCTTCCTCGCGAATTCTCTTGGCGATTTAATTGGGACTTTTCTAGAGACGACGCTCTTCATCTTCCAATCGATTCTCAGCATATTGAGTCGTGCACTGCTGCTTCTGGGGTAAGTAAACTTCGCTTTCGTGAATAATTTGTGGAGCTTGTTTTATGGCTGAAGAGCGCGATATTGAAAGTACTTCTGCCTCTTATTCAACATCTGTTGTTCATTCCCCAGCTCACTCTTCGGCGAATGAAGACCCCACTCTGGGGGTGTTTCCAGATAAGTATGATGAGACCTTTAAGGGTTCCTTAGTTGAGTCCCAATCAAATATGGACTTTGATCTTCTTAAGGGTTATTTTTTCCGCTATTACCTTTCATTTCGTCTTAGGCCGATAGTACCTCTTCCTAATCAACAACCTCACCGACCACCGGCTGGCCGTACAACTTTTTCCGTTTGTGTATTCCAGTATGGAATTAGACTACCTTTGCATCCTTTCTTTGTTTCTATACTCGAACATTATAACATCGCCCCAATCCAATTAGCCCCCATGGCCTGGAGGCATCTCATAGGTACTTTGCTTTTCTTTCATGATCTTGTTCCGAGCTATACAATCTCCATAAACAGACCCTGAGGATTACTACTTTTTCTAAGAATTCCAGCAGTACTCACAAGTTTTTGATCAAATGATGCTCCAAGAACAGTGCTGGTTGGGTCGACGAGTTCTTTTATGTCAAAATCCCGTTCGAGCAACCCTCTCTATTCGGGTTCTTCACGTCGCTACTCGTAAGTTCTGGTTTATTCACTTTTGCTTTTTGATTCTCACTAACTTTCTATTTTCTAAGACAATCTCAACCCGCTCTTACCAACTAGGAGAGGTTACACAATGCCCAATGTTGGTCCCTTATCAAAGTCGTGTTAAGCAGCGGACGACTAAATAACAAATGCAGCGGAATGTTCAATTTATCTTGCACTTAGATTATTTTCAAATGTTTAGCTTAAGGTTGGAGTTAATATTGCTTCAGATATACACTAGCAACTTGAGGTTGCTAGGTTTTAAATCAGTAAGTAGAAACAATAAAACAGTAATGAAAGACACAAGATTTATAGTGGTTCGATCCTTAAGATCTACCTCCACTCCTCAGTCGAACACTGAGAATTTCACTAAAAAGATATATTTAAGTATAAGGATTTGCCGGTCACTTGTAGCAGGTTGTGAGCTTTCGAGCCAGCCACTACAAAGCTGTCCTTCGTTACTTCTATCTTTCAGCAGCTGCGACTAAGTCAAGGGCGACACCTTTGTAAAACATAACCTTGCTGTAGTGGAAGCTTTAAAAGTTCCTTCCTAAACTCTTCCGCCCGTCTTAGTCAATCTCTTTTCAGAGATGTAACTGTTGGATGCTTCCTAGGATGGAAGTTATCCCAATGATTGATCCTTGAATAAAGTCAAGGAATCTCCTCTTGAATGCAGTGTCAGATATTCAATGTGTGACACTTGCTATTGAGAGCTTGAGATTCTCTTGTCTCTTTAATGTGCTCTCAACTGACTACTTTCTCACTTTGTTTTGCTTTGTAAAAGTTATCTCTTAAAAATCATAATTGCGGTTGAAGTGTGTAGTAGTTGTTCTCTCTTTTTTGGACTTCTCTTTTATATCTGAAGATTCAAACTTTGAATCTCCAGACCCGTTAGCCACAACGTTCACTTTGTCCAAAAGAGCTACTTGCTTTTTCCTCCTTTCCGGCGTGGTACAGTGCTTTTTACCTACTTCGGGAAGGCTATTCGTCCTTGGTTGCACCTTATGTCAGAACAATAGTCTTAGCAAGAGTTGTTGAATATCTCCTTGCTGAGCATTCTTTCGGAGAATGATGGGAGCACTCTGCTAAGTCTCTAGACTTTTGGACTACTGAGTTTTTCTAGCAGTCTCTCTTTGTATCCAACTACTGATTCCTCAGCAGTTACGTATTCAGCACTTTGGTCTTGATTCCTGACTGCTATATCTTCTAGCAATATCAGAGTTTTAGTGAATGTTGACTCCTTCAGCATTCTGCTTCCTCTTTATACTTCTGACTGCTGATCAAGTATTCCTAGCAGTCGTTTCTTTTCAGCATATGACTACTACTTCCTTTGCAGTCAATTCTTCTTAGCACTTGACTACTATCTCCTTAGCAGTCATTCTTGTCTGTTGTCATCTCTAGCAGCCAGCATCTTCCTGACTGCTGAGAACGCTCCTAGCATCTAGAATCTTCGAAGTTGCTTGGAATCTGATTTCCTTTTTTTCAACTGCTGAATCCTTCAGTATTCTTCAACAAGCACTTCTAATCTATTACAACTTGATATATAGCCTAAACAGGACTTTACAAATGAGTTGCTAGACTATCTACACTTCAGCAATGATCCACCAAAATAACTAAGGCTTTGATTCAACAAAACCTTTACAATTTGATCTAAAGGGAGATTTACAACATAAATCTAGGAATAATTTCCCAGCACCCAAGCTCATCAATACCCGATTCAAGAGATCAACCGCCTCACAGAAACTTGTTAGGCCGATATAAACGGTGTTCAAGACATGAATAAGCTAACTCCGGAGGAATTTATCCAACTCGCACAGCGTCGTACTGGCATGGTGAGAAAGATGAAGAAGAGGGATGGTGAGCAACCCGAAAAGACTAAGAAGGGATCGGATCTGACTAAAGGATCGACTTCCAACACCCCGATCAAGAACACCCAACTCGAGGAAGAGGAGGCCTCCGATGAGAATGAGACATTGGATAATCATGGGCAGAGGAGTAAGCAAACGGAAGGCTAGAAAGGTTCAATTCTAGAAGAGAAAGAGATCTACGACCTCACCCAAGGGGGTGAGGCCAAAACGAAGTTGACTGATATGGTTCTGGACTCACCGCAAATTTTCGCTGATCCTTTGGAGATTGAGAGGGTGACGAGGGATCGTCGCCTGGTTGCCAATGGAGGGGGTGATTTCTCGACTTTTCTTCGTATCGCATGGCAAGGTCCACCTTGGTCGACCTCGGTCGTAGCACTTAAAAAATTCATGGACATCTCTCATGCCAACTTGAAGGTACACAGATCATTTTTTCTTACTTCGTATTTGATTGGATTTTTAACTTGTGTGTAATTCTAGAATCTGGAAGGAATACGATCTGTATTCTACAACACTGTGATGACGATTGCTGAGGAGAAAAGGGATCGAGTCGCTCTTGCTCAATCATTTGCGGTGATTGAGCGTGAGAGGGATGAGGCAGTCAGAGCTCTGAACATTGCGAACACAAAGCTCTCATCTACTCAGGAACTCGTCGAACAATTGAACGCTAAGAAGCAAGCTATCATGGAGGAACTGCAATCTGAGAAGCGATTTCACGATTCTCAAGCCTCCCCTCTTGGGTGCCCTATATTTGAAGATTTGGCGAACATGGCCATGGAAAAGGCTCGATAGGCAGTCCTCGCCAAGTATCCCAACCTCGATTTGAGTTTCCTCCAACCCGCTGTTGCAGAAGGTGAATCTGAAGACTCAGAAGACTCCGACCAAGAGGAAGATCACCGATCAAAGAATCGTGAGGATACGAGCAAGAACCAGGAGAGGAGCTCCCCCTAGTCCCCCCTGATCTGATGCACTCACTTGGTCTTTATTTTGTTGATTTGAAACACTAAAACTTTACTCTTTTCTCTTTCTTTCTTTTTTTGTGTTGATGCAGTACTTTATGAATTTTTTCAATTCCAACAAGTAATGATTCGATGGAAAAATCCAATTTATTCTATGTTACTTTATTCAGAAATGAATTATATCAAAAGTAAAATTTATTCAAATACTTTATGTTCCAAACATTCGGTATGGCTCTTCCCTTGGGTGTGGCGAGTCGATAGGCTCCATTTTTATTACTTCGGATACAATGTACGGTCCCTCCCAAGTCGGCCCCAATTTTCCAGCATTTACTTCTTGCGTGTTTTGGAATACTAGTCTTAATACCCAAGCTCCAACACACAGAGTCCTTAATTGAACCGTCTTATTGTAGCAACAGTCGACTACTATCTGTTTCCTTTTCATCTTCTCCGTTGCTTCAACTCTTTTTTTCATCCAACAACTCCAGTGATTCATAATGCTTCTCACGATTCAATACTCATCAAAATTCTTGACTCGCGGCCCTTGATGAAGTGCTTCGACTGGTGCCATTGCTTCCGATCCATAGGCCAATGCAAATGGAGTTTCCCTAGTGCTCGTTCGGTGAGTTGTCTGGTACGACCATAAGACAGATGGCAACACTTTTACCCATGCAGACTTTGAAGACCCCAACTTTCTTTTTAATGTGTTCAGAACCGTCTTGTTAGTTAACTCGGCTAAGCCATTCGCTTCTAGGTACCTTAGCGTTGAGAACAATAGCCGAATTCCCAAGTCTTTGCAATAGTCTCTGATTATTTTACTAGAGAATTGCCTCCCATCGTTAGTTATGATCTCTCGTGGCAAACCAAACCTACACAAAATATGTTTCCAGATAAAACTGATCATATCGTTGTCCTTAATCTTGGACAATGGTTCTGCTTCGATCCATTTAGTGAAGGAGTCGGTTGACAAAACAATGTACTCCTTGCCTCCTTTTACCTTGGGCATTTTTCCAATAATGTCAATTCCCCATCTGTGAAACGGCCACACCGGGATGTTAGCATGAAGAAATTCTGACTTATCATGGCTAAGGTTCAAATGCCTTTGACATTCTTTGCAGTTCCTAGTAAATTCCTTTTGCATCTTTCTTCAGAGTTGGCCAGTAGAACCCCGCTGATAGGATTCCGTGAGATAGAGTCCTCGGCCTCGAATGGTTCCGGTAACTCCCAGCATGCACTTCAGATAGTATTGGGATCACATCTTGTTCCCTTGTACAGTTGAGCCATGGTCCCTCGAATGATCTTTTATACAAATCGCCATTGACTAATGTGACTGGTTGCCCTTCGAGTCACCTCTATTTGATCACGATCTTGATCTTGGATTGTCGGCCATAAAGCTATTGTCAATGGAATCAGTTGTGACCCCTCCGACCCCATTGATGCTGCTAGATTTGCTAGGGAGTCAGCCTCTGCACTCCATTCTCTTGGGATATGGTCGATTTGGATGGATTCGAATTTTGATTCCAATTCCTTGACTTCTTTATAATAGGTTGATATTCGCTCATCCCCAGCTTGGAAGTTTCTAGAGAATTGATTCACAATCAATTGTGAATCTGACTCGACTTGCAAGTTTTTTTTTCAACTCGATCGCCAGTTGCATCCCTGCTATTCAAGTTTCCTATTTCGCTTCATTATTTGTTTCATTGAACTCAAACCTTATAGCTCTTTGATATATAGCTCCTTGGGGTGATACGAGGTATACTCCTGCTCCTGCTCCCCTCGTATTGCTAGAACCATCAGTATGAAACGTCCAATATCCCACAACAGAGTGTGGCACCGATTACTCAATTTCTGCCTGTAAGTGCAACTCCAGTGTATATTCAGCAATAAAGTCAGCCAATATTTGGTACTTTATTGTGGTTTGGGGCTCAAATTTCAATCCATAACCCCCAAGTTCGGCTGCCCACTTTATCATTCGTTCCGATAAATCGGGTTTAGCTAGTATACTCCTAATTGGGAAGCTCAAGACTACTATCACTTCATGAGATTCGAAGTATTGACGCAGCTTTCTCGATGCCATCACCAAGGCTAAGATCAACTTCTCCAATGCTGAATATCGAGTCTCCGCATCCAGCAATGCTCGACTAGCATAATAGATTGGGTGTTGAGATTTATCCACCTCTTTTACTAGTACTGCACTCACCGCTCTTTCTGATACTGCTAGATAGAGATGCAATACCTCCCAAACTTGTGGCTTCGCGATCATCGGCGTAGTAGATAAGTATTCTTTGATCAACATGAAGGTTTCGTCACACTCTTGTGTTCATTCGAATTGCTTAACCTTATTAAGCAGCTCAAGGAATCTTGAAGTTTGATCCGAATATCTCGCCACAAATTCGCTTGGTGCTGCTAGCTTTCTGATCATCTTTTGTAACTCTTTGATCGAATTTGGGGCTTTCAAGTATTGAATCGCCTTTTTCTGCTGCGGGTCTGCTTCGATTCCTTGCCTACTAACCACGTAACCCAGGAATTTCCCGAACGTCACTCCGAATTGGCATTTGGCTGGGTTCAACTTCATTTTGACTTACAAATCAGTGGTGCGAACATTTTGTTCAAACAGGTGGCTAATGTGTTCCTCCATATTTGATGACTTCACAATCATGTCATCAAATGCACCTCCATTGACTTACCAATCAGTGGTGCGAACATTTTGTTTATTAACCTCTGATAGGTCGATCCGGCATCCTTTAATCCAAACGGTATTACTTTGTAACAGTAAATGCCTTGGTCCGTCATAAATGATATTTTCTCTTCATCTGGTGGAAACATTCAGATTTTATTGTAGCCATAAAATGCATCCATGAATGACATGACTTCATATCCCGTTGTCGAGTCCACTAGCCTGTCTATGTAGGGCAATGGGAAAGGGTCTTTTGGGCAAACCTTATTCAAGTTTGTGTAATCCACACAAACCCTATTTTTCCCATTCTTTTTCTTAACAACTACAATGTTTGCCAACCATTCCGGGTACTTGACCTCTCTGATGAAGCCAATTTTCAATAAATTCTGGACTTCATCAGTAATTGCGGCTCTTTTTTCAACTGGAAATCTCCTCCTTTTTTGATGGACATGTATGAATGAAGGATCGACCTTCAGCCGATGTAAAATCACTGAAGGATTTATTCCTGGCATCTTGGAGTGATCGCAAGCAAATGTATCTCGTTTCGAACGCAAAAAATCCTTCATCTTTTGTTGATAATTTGGAGGAATACCTTCCCAACTAGTGTGAAGTTCGAATCATCTCCTTGATCCAACGCCATCTTCTCTATTTTTTCCTGCTCCAATCTTACGCAATGTCACTACGTAGCAATCTCTTGCGGTATGTTGTTCCCCCTTAATCGATCGGATTCCCCATGGAGTTGGAAATTTTATCACTTGGAGCTCGTGCATCCACGGTCGCCCCATTATGGCATTGTAGGAGGAGTCCACATCGATTATTTGAAATTGAACCGATAAGTTTATTCCTTCAGAGTAGACATGTAAGTACAACTCCCCGACCGGCACAAGTTGTTCACCGCCGAACCCAATCAACTGGCTCGTACTTGGTCTTAAATTCTTCTCCGATATTGACATTCCCTTGAAGGCTTTCATAAATATCAAGTTCAAGGAAGCCCCGCTATCCACCAAAATCCTTCTCACACGACAATTCGCAATTATCAATTCTATTACTAGTGCATCGTCATGCCGACTGTGTCGAATCCACATTTCTCGCCTCTCTCCTATAACATTTGTATGCGTTTCAAGAGGTTCCAACCATTGGTATCATGTGAATTGTTTTTTCGACTCTGGGTTCTTCCGACAACGGCACTCGGTTCGCTCCAGTTGCCCTTTCTTTCATCTCTTTGCCAACTTTCCCTTTTCCCCTTTTCCAAGTATTGTTTCTCGCTCCACTTTTCAAGTGATTTAAATGACCTTGTTCTAGGAACCTCTGAATTTCTTGCAAAAAATCATGGCATTCAACTGTCTTATGGCCATACCCCTGGTGGAATGCACATTAATTTTCTAGAGTCTGTCGACCGATGTTAGCTAACACTTTAGTTGGCCAATTTACTTTCTCTCTTAGGGCCATCATCTCTTGAATCACCACCATTGGGCTCGCGTTAAGTTCGAAAGGCTTCAATGCCGGTCGTACCGTCTGCTGTACTGTGCTTTTCCTGTCATTTCGTTGAACGAACGGTTGAAATCGGTTCGACTTACTACCATTTGTATCCGATCGTATCACTTATTTTGCTTTATCCCTTCTTCTAAAATTCTCCTCCTCCACTTCCTTGCGAATTTGCACTGCCGACCTCGCCATGATTTCGGCATACGTCGAACAGGGATACTTGACCAGTTTCTAAAACAGACTCGAACTCCTGCTTAAGCCCTTTTTGAATGCTGACATGGTTGTTTCTTCCAAGCAGTTTGGAATTGCAACCTTCATTACATTGAACCTCTTTATATATTGTTGGAGTGATTCTCCTTAATTTTGCACAACTTGGTATAAATCGTCTGACATGATTATACATATAATTTAAATATACATCACAATATAATTTAAATATTATACATATAATAGTTTTGTGTTCAATAGATATGATTATCGGTACACATTTTCAACTTGCTGAACCAATGTTTTATATTTTTTACATTAAGAAAAATGCTAGATTAAATAAAATAAAAAATCATTAGATTTACACACATTTTATATTTTTAAAAATATAGAAAACGCTAAAGAAGTAAAATAAAAAAATCAAACCGATGAACATATTTTATATATTTTAGCATAAAATAATAAATACTAAATTAAATAAAAGAAAAAAATCAAAGGATGTACCTACATTTTAAAAGTTTATAATTTGTAATCTAGTAATTTTAAAATATAGAGGGGTGTAAGAATTGGATAAAAAATGTGTGATAATTTTCTATAATTCTATACATAATTATATTGGTGCATTACTTATTGTTTGTTATAATACATGTAATATACTATTCAGTATTTTAAATTATAAAAATCAATTTGTACCGGATTTATAAAAATCATAGAGAATTATATATATATATATATAATAGACTTATTAATGTTATATTAAGTTATTAATATTATTTGGTAATAATTTTATATGGTAATCACCATCCAATTATCTATGTTTATATGAGTTTATTTATAGTTAGTGATAATCAAATTTATATAAATTATCCAATAATAAATTATCTAGATCTTGATAAAAAAAAAAACAAAATATTTTATTGATAATTATTGGAGAAAAATAAAATATTTTGTTAATTATTATTCGATATAGAAATCGAAAATAAAATTTAAGATATTTATTCGACAAATTTGATTATAATAATTTGTATTAAGTAATAATTATTTAATTATATCATAATGTATCTTGATAAAATAAACTAATAATTTATTTGCTCAAATAATTATTCCCTCCTTTTTTTAACTATTTCTTTGCTTTAGTATTAGTATAGATAAGTTAAGTTCTAGCACATATTGGCGGATCTACTTATTAAAATGGGGTACACTTGTACCCCTAAAAAGTTTCTTTTTATTAAATTTATATTTATAGAATTTTTTTTACATATTATTTATATATATATATATATATATATATATATGGGGCTGATCTGGTGAGAATAACCCTTATCATGAGAAATGAGAATAAATCTCGTCCATAGATTTGACAACATCTACAATCCAGATTACATAAGAGCTTTAACAAAAAACGCGGCATAATATCCTCATTTTACTTCATTAAAGGGCAACATAGTCATTACGAACGTACAGGGTGCAAAAGTTGTATTTTGTCATTTTATGTATTATATACTTCATTTTATCTTAGTTATACTTCATTTTATCTCAATTGCGAATCATTATAAAATAATTTCGATTCGAATTTTGATGTTACACGTGACATGCATTTTATCTTAGCAGTTCTTCATTATATCTTAGTTATTCTTCATTTTATCTCAATTGTGATTCATTATAAAATAAATTCGATGTAACTTTTGATGTTACACGTGACATGCATTTTATCTTAGCAGTTCTTCATTCAGTGGCGAATCCAGAAAATTATAATTGGGGATACAATATATGAATAAAATTAAATTGGGGGTGCATTATATAAAAATTTATGTGGATAAATAATAATAAATATATAAATTTAATAACAATAAAATAAAATTTTGGGGGTACAAGTGTACCCCCAATTATGCACATAGATCCGCCTCTGTCTTCATTATATCTTAGTTATTCTTCATTTTATCTCAATTATTGTTATTATAAAATAAATTAAATAAAAATAATATTAATTTTCCGGAAAAAATGATTTCAATTCTCTTCATTTTATCTCCTATATACATCATTAAATGAAAAAAATCAAATTTTTAGAAATAGTTCTCTTCATTTTATCTCCTCTATACTTCATTAAATGAAAAAAAATTAAATTAAATAAAAATAAAATCAGTTTTTCGGAAAAAGTATTTCAATTCTCTTCATTTTATCTCCTATATACATCATTAAAAGAAAAAAAATCAAATTTTTAGAAACAATTCTCTTCATTTTATCTCCTCTATACTTCATCAAATGGGAAAAATTAAATTAAATAAAATAAAATCAATTTTTCAAAAGAATATGTTAAGTTCATTTTATTTATTTAAAACTTCATTAAATTAGAAAAATCAATTAAATAATAATAAAATTAAATTTAATTTTAGGGTATTGGATGACTCAACAAGACAATCGGAATCTTATGAAAAATCGAAAAGAAAATGAATTACAGATCCAAATATGTAATAATGAAGTTCGCGGAGGATAAAATGAAAATAGAAATTATTTGAGGGAGATACCATCAGGCTAAATGACAAAGATACCCTTAAATATGTAATAATGAAGTACGCGGGGGATAAAATGAAAGCGGAAATTATTAAAGCATGACCGCAGATCTTGTGAAACCAAAGGTTGAGATTTATTCTCATTTCTTACATTAACATCTATTCGCATATGATCTAACATATATATATATATATATATATATAGAGAGAGAGAGATTGGATCATATGATAATAAATATGTATATTAAAAATAAGAATGAATCTTATGCATCCGATCGTATAAAATAAATGGTTGAGATTACTTGATATTTTTATTTTAATGTATTTTTTATTTTCCATACAGGGTATTTTAGTCAAAATCTTATAATTTGTTAAGTTTTTATCTATTTTTACGTTAATGAATCTTCTTGCAATTTTTTTTCTTCCTCCAAACTTTGGTTTTCTCCATCGACGAACGATTGTCTCATACCTAACGACGATTTTATTCTGTTTCTTCTTGCAATTCTTTTCTTCTTCCCAACGTTGGTTTTCTCCATCGACGACTCGACGATTGTCTTCTTCCTAACAACGAATTTATTCTGTTTCTTCTTGCGATTTTTTTCTTCCCAACGTTGGTCCTCTCCATCGACGACTGAGTCTTCTTCGTAATGCTGGTGCTTGTTCTAGGTAATTCATTGTTTTTCTCTGTAAATTATTTCGTTTCTTTTCTTTCTACATGCAAATTATATCGTTTTTTGCTGGAGTAGTTATTTTCGATTTTCTCTTAGGGTTTGGTCGAGATTCATGGATGAAGAAGAACAAGGTTTGATACAATAACCTATTTTGCCGTTTATTTTGTTCTATTTCCATATTGGTTTGTGCTAAATTAGAATATGTATTGCTTTTTTAGTGTTACTTTATTGCTTGCTAGTTAATAAGTTATTGCTTAATATTTAGAATTTGTTGCCATATACACGTCTAATTTGTTTTTTATGTGGGGTGTTTATTGCTTGATATATGCATTTTATTGATATTTAATGCTCAAGTTTATTGCTTGTCGTTGTTCTTATTTGTTTTATTGGAAAATGCAGGTATTATTACATGTTTAAAAGTTTTGCTTACTAGCTGTATATATATTGCTTAATATATCATAGATTATTGCTTAATATATCATAGATTATTATTTTACATATGAAGTTGTATTTTACAATATAGACATTGCAGTGAATGGTTTTACAGATGTGGCAGATAGGTTGCGAACTTATGAAGGTAATGGAAATTATATTCTTTTGAAGAAAGGTGTGTTTGAGCAATTTTATGGAAAGACTATCCCGAATGATGTATTTGTTTTGCCACCAAAGCACATAAAGACAAAAGGTAGTGGTAGTAGGATAAAGTCAAAGAAGGAAAAAGTTCTTCTATAAACAAAAAACAGGGTTGCACGTGTAAGAGATGCAAGCAGGTGGCGACACATGATTCAAGGAATTGCAATGTAATATTAGATGAACAAGATTTTCTTTTTTCCGGGTTCATTTCATTGGGAAGCATTTTGAGTAAAGATTTCTGATTTTTTTACGTGATATTATTTGTTTTATAGCTTGGTCCTTAATAGTTTATTGCTTGATATTTATTAGTTAATTGCTTGTTATAATTTATATATTCATTTTTCATGTTTGAACAATTATAATACCCAACCTGTTTATGAATGAACACAATTATAACTGATCAAGCAATAAACTTGAACGTATTAAGCAAAAAATACTAAAGCATCAAGCAATAAATTCTAAACAAATTAATCTCATAAAAAGAAAATTAACAAAATTATAACTGATCAAGCAATAAACTTCAACGTATTAAGCAAAAAAATACTAAAGCATCAAGCAATAAACATCAGATTCCGAAATTAAATAGAACGATTATATTCAGATTCGTAATCATCCCAACTCCTATTTCGACGTTGTTCATTATATTAAATTTTCAATGAAGTTTCCTTATTCACTAGGTATCAAAATTTACCAAAATACTTTCTTTTATTATTTCCCATGCTAAATTATGCGTTTCATCTTTAAGATTGGACGGCGAACAGACGACGTCTGTTTTTTAGGAGTGTTTGCAGCGAAAATCAAATTTTGGAGTACGAAAAAGCTGAAACCCATCGTCAGTTGTACAAGAAAAAGATAACATTAAAAAAAACTTCAAAAAAATAATAATGTTAAAATCCATGTCTGAGAACATAAAAACGGAACATCAAAACGAATAATCAAATGTCATTATAGCATTATCAATATCTAAGTCCCCATTTCGCGATAAGAACTGGAAATGCTGAGCAGCAACATCTTTGCTTTTTTGAGCCTCAACATTGATATTACAACGTAGAATTTTACTTGCTATTTTAATCCGGAGATAGGATAGAGCCTTCTTGCATCTCTTTCTTGGTCCACTGTTCCATTTGTCTTGACTTTCTCCCATATATGTTTCCATGTGACGCATGAGATAAACTCCACAATCAGTTACATTTTGACTGTCCCTCCAAGGCATTTTCAGCAGTTTGACCTCAAATTTATCAAGAATATGTTCTCTTGTTTCCAAACCTTTATGGACTAGATATCGACCAAAAAACCTTTGCTGTAAAAAAAAACTATTTAACATATAATTCACAAAATTATTCATTAATTAAAATTTATTGTTAAAGTAGAGCACAATGTTGATGTTAATCTATAAAATAAACCAGTAATGCAAAAAATATATAGTTTTTAAAAATTTTAATGTATTAAAATTAAACAATAAGCAATAATATTTACCTTATCAAGCAATAATATATAAAGTAAAAATAATATTTTTTTACCACAATAGTTGGCACACGTACATATCCATATTTAACCTGAGCATTATTGTCTTCAAGGTTGACAATTATTTCAACTTTTTGCTTCAAGAAATTTAAACAAATAAGATACCAATGCCCCTGTGATAAAATGGGGATAAATACCTGAAAAATTGTATACAAATTAGTGTCAAATAAGCCAAGTTAGATTGAAATCTACTATTCAAGCAATATAAAATTGCACAATAAGCTACAAACTCTCAAATTGTATTCAATAACAAATATGCATCATGTTTAAAAAAATTTACAAAGAAGCATACCAAGCAATCAAAAGAAACATACCAAGCGAGAAATTCAATAAAGTAATAAAACACTATTTTTAGTTAAAAAAAATTACGTAGCCAAGCAATCAAAAGAAACATACCAAACAATTAATTCAATAAATATGGATAGAAATTTTTAAAAAAAAAACTATTGAAATAATCCAAGTTGTTTTCACCTTAATTTATCAAGATATAATTAATTCAAATACCAAGCAATAAATTCTAAACAAATAAATATCACAAAAAGAAAATTAACAAAATACTAACTGATCAATCAATATTATTGAACGTATTAAGCAAAAAATACTCAAGCATCAAGCAATAAATTCTAAACAAATTAATCTCACAAAAAGAAAATTAACAAAATTATAACTGATCAAGCAATAAACTTGAACGTATTAAGCAAAAAATAATACAGTATCAAGCAATAAATTCTAAACAAATTAATCTCATACAAAGAAAATTAACAAAATTATAACTGATCATGCAATAAACTTGAACGTATTAAGCTAAAAATACTAAAGCATCAAGCAATCAAAACAAACATATCAAGCTATTAATTGAGATAAATCTAGCGAGAATTAGAAAAAAAAAACTTACCTTAGTTTTTCTCTCGTTCTTCCATTCTTTTCTTTGAACCCATAATTTCCAAACCTATTATGATAGTCACCAAGCAATAGAAAATATCAAACTACCAAACTGATACATAAATTTTAGATTGAATAAAGTTAAACGAAAAAAATAACGACGGCGGACGATCAGCGGCGGCGCACGGAGGGTATGGCCAAGAATCACGGTGGTTGTCGAACCAAGAGTAACGACGTCGGACAATCAGCGGCGGCGCACGGAGGGTATGGCGAAGAATCACGGTGGTTGTCGAAGTAGAGGAATACGTAAGGGTCGTTAGTTTATACTGAAGGTTTCCATATATTTGAATTATAAAAAATTGTGTAGATATACATAAATCTTGAAAGATATTGTATATATGGTAATTTACATCAATATCCTTTTTCTAGATTTTAGAAACTAAATAATCCATTAAATACAAAAAAAATAATATATTTTCAGCCCTTGATCTAATAAAAATGAATGGTTGGATATTATTCTTATTTTTAATTTAAGGAATTTTATCATGAGATCCAAACCCTATATATATATATATATATATATATATATAGAGTGGTAATCATATCACAAGTCTCTTTTAGATAGGAGAAGAGAATAAATCTAGACCCTTAATTTTAGATAATTAGTGGTCCAGATTGATTCTTAAAAATTGAATTTTTCCTTTTATTTTAAATTTAAAAAATAATTAAGGGCATTTAGGTAAGTTAAACATGGGGGACCACAAAAAAATCTTATTATCTCTTTCATCTCAAACTCACGTTTTTTTTTTCTTCAAGATATTATCTCTCCTCTAATTTCCTTATAAAACTTGAATTAATCATATCTCACTCAATTCAAATTATTTTTTAACTTACCGTATATCAAATTAAAGATAATTTAATTATCTTTCAAACGAAATCACTATTGCATATGTTTCGAATAAGATAATCACAGTGAAAATAAGATACTGCAACTATACATATGTAGATAATGCATATTTACAAGCTTAATAATGCAATTTACATCTAAAAATATATAAATATGCAAATATGCATTATATAAGCTTGTAAATATGCATTATATAAGCCTGTAAATATGCATTATATAAGCCTATAAATATGCATTATATACCCTTGTACAGTTACAATATAATAATCAGAATTTTAAAATTTAGATTACTTAAAAAAATTCAGTTGCAAAGTATAATAATCACTAGGATATTACCACATCTTTTTGGAAAATAATAATAAATTTGTTTCAAATAAATTAAACTTAATACTCGTAATTTATAAGTATTATTCATATTTATTAAATTGACCTGTTTACTATTTTACTTGTTTTATTTGAAGAAAAAGTGTATAAATAAGAAAAAAAATATAGTTAGATACATCCATAGTAATGGTAGCCAACAAAGAAGTAGAGAGGGAAGTTTCTCACTCTAAAAAAGTCTAGAGAGGGAGAGAGAGGATCGTCTCAATAAAAGAAATTAAGGCTGGCAGAGATGTGCATACAGAGGGGGGTGCTTCCAAGAAAGAGAAATTGAATCATCGAAAAATTGGAGCGTGAAGTGCAATTAAATGCATTATTTGGGGGAATTCATAGAATTATATCAATTAGAATAATTTATGGTTGGCTTTGGCTGGACGAAAAAAATGAAGTATCCAGGCTCCGTTTAGAAAAAACCCAATTGATAATATTGATTCGAATTAATCCATACGCTCCCATTTTTAATAAGATTCCGGCTAGAAGCATACAAGTGCTATAATGCGCTTCTCCGTGGGTATCTGGTAACCATGTATGTAGGGGTATGATTGGTAATTTGACAGCAAAAGCAAGAAAAAATCCAATATAAAATAATATTTCCAAAGCCACAGGGTAGGACTGATTAGCCAATATTTCAAAATTTAATATTGGTTCAGTAGAACTATATAAACCGACGCCCAGAACTCCCATTAAAAGAAAAATAGAACCCCCTGCCGTGTACAAAATAAATTTTGTAGCCGAATACAGACGTTTTTTTCCTCCCCACATGGATACAAGTAGATAAACAGGAATTAATTCTAACTCTATTTGTCCCTCTGTTAGAGGTGTTCCAGAAATGTCTGAATTTGGTTTCCAAAAGAAGAGAAAATCGTGGAATCAAATTTTTAGGATAATCTCACCAATATCTAGGAAATTCAAAATTAGTTGTGGTCCTTGGTATGTTAAATTTACAGTAATACCCTGATAATGCATGTTTTTTTAACTAGTTAATGCATTCTGCTTTTTGATTATATTTTTAAATCTCAACCGTTCATGATTAAAAATGAAGGTCCAGATTTATTCTCATCTCCTATCTAAGGGGTCACTTGTAACTTTAACGCACCCCTATACATATATATATATATATATATATATATGAATACAATATATTTTGAATTTATTTTATTTATACATTATATTTCTAATTTTAAATTTCTGAATACGAATCGATAGTCTAATGAATTTTCAGAGGCCTCGGAAGAAATGTGGTCATTTTATACCAAATTTGTTTACCTAACAAAGATATTGTTTTGGAAAAAATAATCAATTAAAATCGACGAACTGCATAAAATTACCTCTATTATTTTTGGCTGATATTTTTTAGCACAATTAAATATTGAGATTCTCTAAACAAGTACATTTAAGAATACATTAAAATTTTTCACTTATTAATATTAGTGTCTTAAAGGCAGCAAAATGATGCGGAAAATGTGGTGCATTTATGAAAGAGAGACGCCAACATTTATGAAGGGGATAGATAGGTATTAAATAAAAAGAAAGCGTAGAGAATGGAGAAATATTTTTGAATTTGAATGGTAACGGTGGATTAGTTGGGGGCAGTGCGGAATCATTAAAAGTGACGCGGAGGTTGGGGAGGAGACACATGTGGACCAATAAGAGAAGAGAAGGCAGAAGTTGGCCAGCGACAGTGCACATATAGCTGGCGGTTAATTTCACAAACGCTACGTGATGCGATGATCCCGCGTTCACCTACACCACACCGCACCCAACCCACACATATTTCTCCTCCTCTCTCCCTATGTCTTTCTCTCTCTGCATATACATACGCATTTTTGTATGTATGTATGAATGCATGCTAGCATACTATTCCAATTTCAAATCTCCACATGTGAAGTCTTTTTCGTTACAATAAATAAAAACGAAAATAGAATAGGAATCGCATTTCCGTCTTATTTTCTCATTCAATGATGACATATTTTTTAAAATAAAGTATATGCAAAATATATTCAATTTCATTTTTCTTTATTCGAATGCATATTTAGTCCCTCCCACCGAAATATTACTATAGTATCTCAAACTTATGGTTATTGAATACAAACAAGACATTTTAATTACTTTTGTTCAAGTTGGAGACAAAAGATTATTCCATTTTTTTTTCTGAATGAATACTGTTGAGATTCGATTTGTGGTTAAATAGGGATCCTTGAAATTTATGAATGTTAAGAGAGAAAATAGCTAAAGAACAACAAAAAGAAATAATTTTATCCTCAAAGAATAGCATAATCTCAAGATTTGCAGAGTAGACGTGTAAATAAGGGAAAAATCGTGCTAAAAATGCCCTACCAACTCCTTTTTTATAGCTCAAGAGGAGTTGTTACAACCCTAGAAGATTCAAGAGGTAGTTATGGCTTTCTCGGAGGTCGTGGTTGGAGGTTGGCGGCTGCGTCCTTTTCGAAGGTTGTTCAGCTAGAGTCCATCTAAGGTCCTCCGAATGATCTACAGTCGGACCCTTATTTGTTTGACATCTCCCTAGTAGGTTGTGTAGTGAACTTAGTGGTAGTTCCTACTTCTTCAGAAGTGGTTACTAGAGGTTGGCGGTTGCGTCCTTTTCAAATGTTGTTAGGCTAGGTTCCTCAACGGTCCTCTAGATTATCCACAGCTGGATCCTTATCCGTTTGGCTTCTCCCCAGTTGGCGATGTGAGGAACTCAGGGGGTAGTTCAGATTCCTTCGGGGGCAATTGGGTTTCGAGTCTTCAACGGTCTTCCAAGTTATGTGTGGCCTGGTACTTGTCTCCTGATCTTCGAGGTAGGTCGTGAACCATAGATCCGTGGTTCTGGATCGTGTACTTCGGGACCTGGACCATGCTTGTAGTCTGTGGTCCTCTAAGTTGTCTGTTGGGGGCTGTGTGACCTTTGGGCCAGGACCTTCTTCCAGTGGTGGGTAATCCCACAGGGACTGTGCAACGAAATACCCAAGATACTAGCTATAATTTCTAGAACATAGAAGTTTGAGGAAATAGAAAAAGGATTTGTTTGGAAAATTAAAGATGACAATGCGAGAAAATAAAGGTTTTGAAAACAATTAAAGGAAAGCACATATCCTAGGGCAGATATTCTAATCATCAACATGCAAATTCATCAACTCAGCAATGGGGATAAATTAAGATTCAAGTGGATTAAATTCCTTGGTTAGGCAATTAAACCCTAGATTACTAATTAGTGACTATCTCCTCTCGGTCTCAAGAATACCAAATTAGTCAATCTCGATAATTATCTAATTAAATCTTACAAGTTAATTCTTCCTTTTAAGATAGAAAATAATTGCATTCAATTCCTTCTTCCTATTACCAATTTTCACCTCTCGGTCCTTCAATTGATAACTATAAACCTAGATTCAAATTCATCTCTCGATCCTTCTTTAGATCTAGATTCAATTAATTAATCACAAGGAATTAAACTATGTTATTGAGTTGATTTCATTTAAACATGCATTAGAAAAGAATATCAAAAGCCCTAGAACCTGTTAGGGTTCTAGCCACAAAACATGACTAGAAATAAAGAAAACATATTTTATTACCTTGCACTTGAAATAGGAACTTTGAATGTCTCTACAAACTCCAAAGCTCAATCAAACTAATGTAAAAACTGATATGAAAGTTATAAAATTCGTGCCCTAAGAATAGAGTATTTATAGCGGAGCCAAAACATCTAAACTGGGTATTGGGCTGAAATAACAAATATTGCCAAAACGGGCACAAAATTCCTTCTCGGTCCTCTGTGTCGATCGACACGGAGCCTATCGATTGACACACATGCAACATCTCGATCCGCCCTTATCTGACCTCCATTTCGATCGTCAAGGAGCCTGTCGATCGACATGCCTGCAATGTCTTCCGTGTTGATTTTGCATAGTACTCGGGTAGCTTCGGGTTTGTCCACACACCTGAGCAGTGGTCCCTCTAGGAACCTGCGATATAGGGTGTTAGCCACAATGTTGAATTTTGCAGCCTGTCTTTCAAGGTGGACCGCGTCGTTTCAATCTTCTGGTCTTGTTCTGTTCTCGAGGAACTTGCGTATAGGAGTAATCTATGATTGTGCACCTTCTATGTCGATTGGAGCAACCTCTCCCTGGGTCGTAGCTATTGGGTGCTCAACCCAGGTTATAGGGACGAGTCTCTTAACTTGGGTGGTGACAGTAGTTGTGAGCCCAGCTAGGGTGTCTGCTACGCAGTTTCCCTCCCTGGCCACATATCTGATGTTGCTCTCATGAAATGTTTCCTTCAGTTTCTTGATTTCCTCATGGTAGCAAAGTAGGTGTGGTTCTTTTACTTGATACTCTCCGTTAGTCTAGTTAACTACCGTTTGTGAATTGCTTCAGATCTCCACCCTCTTAGCCCCTAGTTCCTTTGCTAGAAGGGCTCCTCTTATAAAGAACTTGTATTCGGCTTCATTATTGGTGGTGTTGAGATTCAGGCGAATTAACCTTTGTAAGGTCTATCCCCAGGGGTTAGAGAGGTGTAATCCCGAACTATTTCCGTGTATGTTGCTTGATCCATCTATGTTTAAGGTCCAAGGCTCTTCCGCCATTGACTCATGGTTGAGGTTTTCTACTTCATGCTTTGCTTATATCTGTGGGTCGCTGGTGAATTCGAACATGAAGTCTGCCAGTACTTGTGACTTAATTGCAATTCTAGGTTCATACTCAATGTCGTAGCTTCCTAATTCCATAGCCAATTTGAGCAGACGACTGGACAAGCTCGGTTTTGAGAATACCGTCCGCAAGGGGTAGGCTGTCACGACCTTGATTGGGTGTGATTCAAATTAGGGTTTTAGTTTCCAGGCCGAGTTGATCCGAGCTAGGGCTAGCTTTTCCAAGGCGGTAAACCTGGACTCTGGGTCTTGCAGGGCTTTACTAGCGAAATTCACTGGGTGTTGGATTGTTCCAACCTCTCACACGATGACCGATCTTAAAACCTTCTCTAAGACTGGGAGGTATAACAGGAGGACTTCTCCATCTTCATGCTTCACCTGCACTGGTGGACTGGAAAGGTAGTGTTTTAGCTCTTCCAGGGCTTTTACACATTCGTCAGTCCATTTGAACTTCTTCCCTTTCTTAAATGTCTGGAAGAAAGCATGGGTCTTTTCAGAGTACTTGGCTACGAACCTGCTTAGGGCTGCGAGCCTGCCAGTGAGCTTCGAAACTTCTTTGGGGTTCCTTGGATAGGGTAGATGGTGGATCGCCTTGATCTGCGTAAGATCTGCTTTGATTCCTTTTTTGGTCACCATGTATCCGAGGAACTTTCCAGAGGACACTTTGAATGCGCACTTGGTTGGGTCAGGTTTCATATTGTATCTTTCGATGGTCTCAAAGGCCTCACGCATGTGCGTTACATGATTCACTGCCTTCGGGACTTGAACAATATGTCGTTGATATATACTTCTATGGTCAGTCCTATGAGGTGCTCGAACATCTTGTTTAGTAGTCTTTGGTAGGTTTATCCCGCATTCTTGAGGCCGAAGGTCATCACATTATAGAAATAGATCCGTTTATTATTCATGAAGGTTGTTTTCTCTAGGTCCGAGGGGTGCATTTGGATCTAGTTATATCTGGAAAATGCATCTTTGAAGCTAAGCAGATCATGTTCGACGGTTGCGTTAACTATGCTATCGATGTGAGGCAGTGGATAGGGGTCTTTGGGACACGCTTTATTTAAGTTTGTGAGGTCTATATAGATACGGTTCTTCCCATTCATTTTTTTCACGACCACGATGTTCGCTAAACAGGTAGGGTACATTACTTCCCGCACCAATCTAATGCTCAAAAGTTTATCAATCTCCTCATTAGTAGCCTGGTTCTTCTCTGGCATAAACTTTTGTCGTCGTTGTTGCTCGGGCTTCTTGTGTGGGTCTACATGCAACTTGTGGGTCATTACCCCCGGATCAATGCCTGTCATGTCGCAGTGCGACCAGACGAACATGTTTTATTTGGACCTTAAGAACTGTAGAAGTTTTGTACGGAGTTCTGGATCTAGCTCTGACCCTATGAAGGTTGTCTTGGTAGTGTCCTGCTCGTTCAGGCCGACCTCCTCAAGGTCCTCCGGTAGCATGGACTTAGTTGGCTCCTTTATGGTATTTATTATCTTGACACTTGTGTAGTAGCACTCTCTTGAGGCCATTTGTTCACCGTGGATAGTAGGGATTCCCCATCTTATTTAGAACTTTACCACTGGTGGTACGTTAATGGGACAGTGATAAGCTCATTATTTCACTCACTTATCTATATTATTTTTATACTATTTTATGTAGTTTTATTGAGTTTATATATATATATATTCTATGCATGATGTCAATATTAGGTGGTGTTAGGTGTGTTTTGAGGTTTATGCAGGTTTTTAGGCCTAAACTCACGAGAAAACCGTTCCGGAAGCAATGACGTGTAAGAGTAGCAGTGAAGAGTTTTTTCACAAGAAGAATTTGGGCTATTGGTGCATGGAAATGGATAGAGCTTTGAATTAGCTTTCCAACGCAACTGGAATCGGGTCAATCAGAGTTCGGATGAGGAAGTTATGGCCAAAACCGTGAGACCGCGCAGACGGTGCTGACCTCAGTTTTCCACGTCGATCGACGGGGATGCTGCGTCGATTGACGGAGACCAGGAAGCCTCCTCGATCGACGTGGATCAGCCATGGTCGACGCGTGCATGTCTGCTGGAGCGAAAATCTGATAAAAATTGGATTTATTCATATCTTTAGCCCTATATTTGATAGGATACACCTCCACCTCTATAAATAGCTTCATAAATTCGATTTTGAGAGGAGAATTCGATTCCCACTCATGTTCTCATTCCAGACTTCATATTTGAGAGATTCCAAGAGTTCTAGGGTTTATGTTTGAAGACAAGTTTTTGCGAGAAGATTTCAGGATTCCAGTTTTTATGCATTTCAGGTTGTATTTTTCTATGATGAATATTAATCTGAATATGTGTGG